>DWIB01000221.1:0-12124 GCA_018248155.1 Cressida cressida
TATTTTATAAAAAAAAAAAAAAAAAAAAAAAAAAAAAAAAAAAAACCTACCCTAACCTAACCTAACCTAACCTAACCTAACGACGAGCGTCTTCGTCCCGCCGCCACTTGGCATGCTTGAATCGAAACACTTTGCGTGCCATAGTGCCAGTCTAGACTCAAGCTTAACAGGCCTTCTTTCCCCCCCGCTGATTGTCCCAAGATCATTGGATGTGGTTTCGCTGGATAGAAGATAGTAAGTAGCCAGTAAGAATCTCGTTAATCCATTCATGTGCTCATTTAATTAGATGACGAGGCATTTGCTTACCTTATGAAAGTCTCCTCTCTAATTACTTCTCCTCCGATTCTCTATATTACGACTTCCCTCGCAAAATCTACTTCGGCAACTCATCCGCACCTTTTTTTTTTATTCATTTTTTTTTAATAATTTTTTTTATCTTATTACTCCTAAATTCTCTCAAGTTCTGTCTTTACAGTGTTTGATACACAGGCCATCATATGAAAAACGCTCTCATGAAGGCAGACGGACCCCGTGTCTCAATAACATGACTTCCCTCTCTAAATATCTCTCGGCAATTAACTAACTTTTTATAATATTGCGTATTTATACCCTTAAACCAAAACTAATCTTCCGTAGCAACAAATAACAAGAAATTTAAGTTTCGAAGCAACATACTTTAACGGCATGCACAAACTATAATCGCTGGCCGAACACGTTAAACATCAACCTTCAACGGACGCTGGTGAACAGTCTGGCCGCGTTGAACAACGGAGACTTCGTTCGACACAGTTCAAAATATGAAACGCAATGCGAGCGCGCACAACATTTTATTAGCATGCACAAACGCGGCGCACCGGCGCGTCTGCCACCGGTTGGTGCTACTGCGAGACATTACGCATGCGTCTCCGCCGCGCGCAGTGAGTAGGCAGAGGACTTGTCTATATTCTGATGTCATACATATGCACGCTCGCATGCACATTTTATTTATTTATCTAATAAAATTATTTGTTCGCGTATTGATTGTATCTCTTCGAGAATTCGTGTATCGATTCGACTACGTATTGTGATGGGGCAGTGACAACAATTGTTCTTTTTTTAATATCGATTTGTTATTAAATAGTAATTCAATAGATTTACAGAGATTTAAGTCACTGTGATCCCATCCCAACTGGGTATAAATTGAGAGACATCTACATTGCTTTGCTTTCGAGTTGGTAACCGACTAAGTCCCTCTCTCCAGATAATCTTACGTATTAAACAAAACCACATAAAACCGGTGTGATCCGATATCTATCGTAAACAAACCAATCCTTTGTTGTGATTGGTTGCAGCAAATATTAACAAAAATTGTAAAATAATATTGAATATGTTTCTGTCCACTGCGTCTCACCGCGGCGGCTTTTACAGAGTTCGGCAGCATCAAAGGAATCTAAAAAATGATCAATATTTAAAGTCGTAGGTATGTAAGTGAATATGTAACAGTTTCTAAAGCGGTTTTTTAATAATTAACACACACGTGCCCACAAAACTACCGAATCAAAGCTAGATCGACCCGGAGGGAGGTCGGTCGTCCACTCCTGTCGACTCTCTGTGCAATGATCGATGTCGGAGCTCACAATGGTTCATGTGGAGGATCGACGTTCGTGTATTGAGCGTACAGCTGTCTAGAACTGTTAGAACACTAGTCTAATATAAATTCCATTACGTATTCAAAGAAAAATATAATTTTCTTAGAACTTTAATTTAAATATTCCTGTTCATAGTTACAGTTCGCGGCTTACATTATGGATTTTTAATTAGTGGTAAACTAAAAAATCATAACGTCAAAGAGCAGCTATGTAAAGACATTTTATTGTAACATAAAGTTTAATGAAATGTGTGATTTGGGAATCGCAAATGTGATAAATACAATTAAATGTCGTTTCTGTTCTTACAGAGGAGAAACTCGTGTTTAATTGACTATATCGTCCAAATCATTACAATAAACCATCTTCTAGATACAGCTATAAACAGTGCACAGTCAATTTTAACAACCATTTTCTAAACGCAAACAACAACGTCGTCACCGCACTACACGCCGACTCCGAGCCGGTGTCCGACATGTACTGCAATGCACGTCTTCTCCTAGAATTATGAACTGAAATATTTTTCCATAAACCTAACGCAATTACAATCTATGGAAAGGTTTTTTTTTATTTCTTTGCTACCGTACATTTCACAGCCTATTGTAGCGAATACATGTTAGGTAATAAAATACCCGTATAAGGTAGTCACCAACCACGCGGGCTTCTTAACACTCTTTTTTTGTTTTTTCTGTTTGTGAAAATAAAACAATAATTACGTACAAAAACTCTTTTATAAAATAAAGGAAATTAATATGTGAAAATAAATAACAAGATTATTCTCTCAGTACTTGTGCGTTTTATGTATGTCACGTGGTGGATGTGTAAAATTAGTGTGCGAATGTGAGTGATTATTAGTTCGAGTATCTGAGTGTCTGAAACGTTATTCGTTTATTAATTTAATCTTTAATTTCCTTATCGGTGATTGTTGTTAAACATATTATCTATAGGTATAAATAAAGAGTAGTGCAGTAGTGACAATGGTGTCCAGTGCTACCAGTCTACAAGCTACTGGTGGAGATCGCCGGCAGCCCCGCGCGCCGGTGCAGCTGGTTCCAGAAGAGGACGCGCGTGCGCTCCGGAGTGCCGGCCGCCAGCCCGCGCGCCGCCGCCACCCCCTGCACCGCCCCCGCCCGCAGCTCCCTGCCACGGAGCATATTTAAGTTGCAAAAAGTAACGACTGGTCAACGGTATATCAATTATGTCGAGTAAGCAAGTAAGCGGGAGTCCGGCGCAGTTACCCTGTGTTGGCGAAGTGAGTCCAGGTGGCGGTGAGAGCGCGCACCGCGGCCCGCAGCTCGGCGCGCGCCGCGCAGCACTCGCGGTTCATCTCGTTGTCGAACAGGTAGAAGAGTTCGTCCGCGTGGCAGGCGCCGGCGCGCTCCGCGAACCCCAGCAGCCTCTTGTACGCGTTCAGCTCGGTGTCACACTCGAACCTGTACATGTGCACGCGTCGCTCCGCCAAGCCGTACAGCCAGCAGAACCTGTGGCAGTCGTACGCGAAGTGAATATCTGTATTTAAATCCACCAGCGAGTCCAGTCCCAGCTCCCGAGACTCGCCCGTTCCTGCGTAAAACTGTTTGACGCGGTCACCGAATTCCATCAAGAGGTCTGAATTAACAGTTTGTGCTATTTCTCGAGGCACAAAATATGATGGATTTTTATTCAGAAAATCAATTTTTTTTAATAGATTATTGGCCATCATAAGACCTTCGGCTGAATTGTAGCCCGCCAGCAGCGGAACTTTGTTGACGTTCCCCGATAACAAGGAGTCCATCGGCCGCTCGGTGAGGAACGCCTCCGTATCGGGGAACTGCTTCTCGACGACGGGCGCGAAGTGGATCGGAAGGCCGCGATGCTTTTCGTCGCTCGTCATCGATTTGAATGTTATTCTGGGAATTTTTTCAACCGGTAAACTTTGAAAAAATTCGAGCAGCTCGCCGGAGTCGTCGCCGTCCATTCCGAGATACTTAGCGGCGCGAACGGCTCTCTCCTTGCCGGCGGTGCCCTGCGCCCAGTCGGAGACGCAGACGCCGCTCTGCGCGATGGCGCGGTGAAACAGCCCGCCGGACATCGGCGAGAGCAAGTGGTACGTGACCGACGCCGCTCCGGCACTTTCACCAAATATAGTTACATTGTTGGGGTCTCCTCCGAACTGTTCGATATTGTCCCGAACCCATCGCAACGCGGCCACTTGGTCCTTCATGCCCGCGTTACCGGGGACCTCGGGAGTATCCAGGCATAGGAAACCGAGGAACTCCAGTCTGTAGTTAATAGTGACGAGTATGACATCGTGCTGCAAAAGAAACTTCGGCCCATACACGTCGGTGTCGCCCGAACCGGACATGTAGGCCCCGCCGTGGAGAAACACCATTACGGGTACTTTAGGCTCTTGGCGCAAGGATTTCGTGTAAACATTCAGAAACAAACAGTCTTCGCTGCCCTTTATGTACTGTCCAGTAAACAAATCCACCTGCGGACACACGGCGCCGTGCTCGGTGGCGTCGTGGAGCCCCTGCCACGGCTGCGGGGGCAGCGGCGCCTGCAACCATCGAATATACTATACTACACTACAACCAACACGGCAGCAGTGCGGTGTTTCATATACTAACGTTACACAGAAAACTGAGGAATCGTTCACTACTGAAGACCGTTTCATCTTCAAGTGTAATAAAACTACTCACGCATTCCCGCATCCAATCTACATTCACAATTACATTTTACTAGTGATATGTTCTATCGCCAAGCAGTACTGTGTTGCGGTCCGAAGGGCGCTGTAGGTAGTGAAAGTACTGGGGTAACAGGATTTAATATCTTGTATCGGAGCGGCGGGCGCAATGTGGTGGTGTATGTAACTATTACCACATAGTTATGGATGAAAATATGGTACGTTTCACTCGTCTCGTCGTTAAATCAGTATAAAAAAAACTGACTGCTTTCTCTGATTATTTGTCAAGAATCTGCAGGATATATGTACGTACTACCTATGTGTAATGTTGATATGATATCTGTTAGGTGAGAGTGATTATATTTATGAAGGTAACAAAATTATTTATAACGATAGGAATCGTCTTATAATATATATATAGTTTCTTAAGCGGAACCTTATTTAGCAGTTAATTACATTTTCTTTTTGTTTCAAACATGCACATTTGGTTTGAAATAAAAACTGAAACAAAAACAACTTTTTGTGAAACAGATGAAAAAAACTATTAATTTAAATAATTATTTTAACGAGACACAGCAACAGATTATACGAACCATTTTTTTTCTGTTGGTAATAGGATCACATTATGCCTCACCAAGGAGTAACATCGGTTGTTTCCTTCTTAGCATTGTTTCATAAAAGTAACTCAAAATAATACAACTATATAATGTTTGTGTATTGTTTCCAGAGTTTATCATTAATAAGTATCTAACACATCATTTAGATCCTTTGCTCGAGAAATTTATATAGAGCAAAAGAAATTATGAAGTGACAGCAAAAAAAGCAAGTCATTTTTCACTACCAGCAATTAACCAAACACAAGGTGGCCGGCACAGTGGGAAAAGTTCATGATGTTTACAACTCTATAAAGAGTAAAGATGTTCGTGATAACCTTTGTTTCCTATACATGTAAAGAAAAATGTAATTTTCTTATATATTTAATTTAAATATTACATAAAGTTCTGTTCATAGTCACAGATCGCGACTTCCACTTGGATGTTTATTTAATCTGTGATGAACTCGAAAATCAAGACATCAAAAGTGCAGCCATGTGAAGACATTTTATTGTAACATAAAGATTATTGAAATTTGTGATTTGGGCATCGACAATGTGATTAATGACATTAAATGTCATTTCTGTTCTTACAGAGGAGAAACTTAGTTGTTTGACTTACTATGTTGTCCAAAATATTACAATAAACTATCTTACATACATTTGGCAAAACCCAACATGCTGAACAGTTTAATGTCTCCTCAATATGAATAGGATTACTACCAGAGGTAGGCAACCTGTAGCTACAAAATGATTTAATTTTATTACTTAAATAACAAGTTTTAATCTAATAATTCCATGTATATACACATATCTAATTTGGTAACAAAAAATACAACTTCTATAAAAAATAGCAAATGTTTACTTTTGACTCTTCGAACTTAATTGGTTGCCGACCTTTGCACTAGATTAATAAAATTCAAAGAGCTTGCACTGAAACTATATACTTATCAATTAAAGATGCAGGTTCATTCTGACTCAGTGACTAACCTTGTCACATTCACATTACACGGGTACCATGTTACATAGCTCCACAGGACTTTCCCTACAAGGAAGTCACGAAAATGTTTTATAGAAATTATTATGTATAACTATTTTGACATTCATTCACAATAAATAATAAGTTTTTTAAGATGTCAGTGTTCATATTAGTGTAAACACATCACTCATCTCTGAGACAGGCTCATGACATTGCTCATAATCAACATGACTAAATTACATACTATTCATACTGCTAATTATTTTCCCTGGAATGAGACTTGAAAAAGAAATTAATTGAAGTAAGGTTATAGAAAAGGGTCATGATTGAATACTGTAACTACAGATGTCATTTGAGTTGGCATTTTGTCCAAGAAAAATATTACAACTACATAAATGTTTGATCTTGATAATAATATATTTACAGATTAATGTTGTATAGTTTAAGCAACAAGATATGAACCAATATGATTAATGCGAAGGTTACCTTGAAGCGGAGCTTGCCCACTGGTGGCTGAGCATAGGGAATGCCTTTAAAGCTGTAGTATAAAGATCCATCATGTAACTTATTCACTGCACCACGCAACCTCCCTTGTTTTACCACCACTATTGGATTGCCCTTTAGTAAAATATAACTAATAATTTACATTTGTAAAAGAATAAAATCAAAAAATAAATAAAAAGTTATTGCAATGGTAATGATACTAGTTTCTAAATTCAAGTGATGGACATTATACTTTAATGTCCAGTGTATTAAACACCACTAAAGAGACATTTTAGAATGTGCCCATAGTGTACAATTGTATATAAAAAATCGAAAAAATCGTTACTCATTATGGAAATGAGAGCTATAAAATTATCACATTTTATAAAACTACATGATAGGGCTTACCATAGTATCTGTACTTAATTTTTTTGAAAAATGCCTAAACGTTCCGATTACTCGAGAAGTAAGTTCGGAACAAATAAACATCATAGCGATTCCCCGGCGTCTGCTCCTGTCTGGGCACAGCACTGGAGCAGTACAAACGCTGCGAACCTCTGAACAACAACCGCAAACTACTTACACTTTACCATTATATACTGGTAAGTTTGCAAAACAATTCATGTGTTTGAATATTTGACTAAATTAATTATTGAACAAATGCTTGCTTTATTGTATGTAATCGTAATTGGTTCATAATAATCATATGAGTTCTTCTTCTCAATAACTGCATGAGCACGGTTTGTGCGCGAGCCTAAAATTACATGAGTTAATCTACAAATGCTTGCGAAATTAATGCTTGTTTACGTTGTTACGGATGACAGATTTAGCTGACATTCTGATAATGACACTTCGGTGCAAAGGTCGAGTGGCACGCAGCCAGCCGCTGCGCCTCGATAAATATTAATTTACGGTTGCGATATATAAGTTTTTCACACAAACGCGCAGTTATTATAAATAATTTAAAAAGATAATCGTAAATAAAGTTCTTACTCACTTTATCGCTTTTAATAATTATTTATTACCATAGTATATCGAGTGCTTTACAGTATCGACGATATTTAAATAAATTAATGAAATAAAATACTTTAATTTCAGGATTAACCTTTGATATTATTAATAATTTAGTGTCTGCGTATGAGACTGGCAACACTCAGTCGACAGTAGTGAGTCAGCTGTCACGTCACCAAGAGCTAGCATAATATAAACGTATTAGTAGACGCTTTATATGTATCTTGCGGAATAAAACGTATAAACAGTTCCAGCCGTGTTTCACTCTACGCTCCTACGATCTATAACAACATGGGAGCCCAGGACGACCACGCCTGCTCCTAAACTAACTATACAAATTACCTAAAAACTACGTTGGTATTGACACATTAACAGTTTAATTAAAGTAATTACCGACCACTTACGTTGTAATGTAGCATTCGCAGAGCATTGATGGCCTGCTGCGTATCGCCGACCTACAGATTGTAGATGTAGTATTTGACAATACATTATAATGATTTTTTGTATAGCTATATCTTTGTGATTTGTCTTTCTGTCCGTCTGTACACGCTGTAACTGACGGACCGTTAACCTTTTAACAAACAGTTTTTATTAATAAACTCCCCATACACTCTTGTTGTGCCTTTAGGGGGCCAGGAGTATCTTGTTGGTGAAAGTAAAGATTAAAACCTAGACTAAAGTACAAAAACCTCACCGATCTGCTCTCCGAGCCAAGCTGAGAAAAACGAAGGGTAATATGTCCATTACAAGTCACCAATATAATTCCTAAGTGGTCGTATGACTACTCATTTTTATCAGTTTGGTAATAAAATTTGTAATCATATCGATAATAAATAATTCTACTCATAAAGCTAAGAAAAATGAAAAGTAACATGACCATTTTCGGTAACCATTATAATACTCAAGAAGTCGTGTGACCACAGGTTGTTTTTTCTCTTAACTTATCCTGTTATTCTGTGTGTCCTGTTAATCATTTATCTTACTTTCATCATTAGTTTATCTTTACTATTTCTTAATTAGTTTGTTTTTTACCAGTTATCTTTTCTTATGATTTATGTATTTGGACTTGATCTCAAATGTATTTCCCCAAATTTTGTTCACTATTTCCTCTTGTTATTTTCTGGTTAATAGTGTAAACTCCGCACTTACGAATGGATGAAAACACTTCAGCCAGCAAACTCAGTAGACTATGGTGTTAATATTGTATACTAAACAGTACTAACTACCTACCTACTACTATTATTTCTAAATATTTTCCTATTTAATATTCGTATTCACATCCTATCTGCTGTATTAGCTAAATAATTATATTTATTTCTAATTTCTTTATTCAGTCTTACGCTTACATAGGAAAGAGCAAATATTTTTAAACGAGAGTTGCTACTTAAATTTTGAGATAGCATTTCAACTTTGGAAGTTCTCCCAGCTTCTTAAGTCCTTAGATAAATCTTTAAGGCGTACGCTTTCTTTGATTCTGATCATTAGTTTTGACCACCGCCGTTAGACTCAAGCCACGCTCCCATTAAGGTTCGGTGAGCTGGGTGTCCAAAAAACATCGGATGTCTTCTTACCCTCGTTTTTATCCTCCGCCTACGAAAATAGCACGCTAATTTTTAAAATTCATTTTAAAACGCTCTTTTAGACTTTATTTAGACGCTTTCATTTAAACCGCTCGCCAAACTCACTGGATGAGCCATCAATTCGGTGGTTTGACTGCCCAAGAATGTTTTTCTTTGAGCTGATGTGCGAGAGCTTGCATTGTCTAATGATCTTGTAACTTTTCCGAACACTTTTTGAAAAAAAAATGCTGGTGTACCATTCAGGATTGACCGTTCTTCGATTCTCTAATGGAATGGTGGCGACATGTCCAGTTTTTCCGAAAAAAAAAACAGATGTCCATTTGCTTCGACGTGCTTCGTAAGCAAATAACTTTTGGTGAATTTGGCTCGCCCTGAGAGACCCATACAGTTGATTATTGTTTCATTCATGATTCGTCGCCGTTCACGATCTTACATACGTCCTTTGAAGCACTGCAATTAATTTTTTTTAACATTTATTTGCTCGAATCGAAACGAGATTTTCTCGTATCCAACGCGACCTTCACAAAATTCATCCCTAAGCGAAGTGTGGCCACGAATTAATTAGGTAAAGCAGCGCAACGCGGCGGCGCGAGACGACGCTGCATCACCAATAGTCGAAGCGAGTTGATCGGCGCACTGCTGTTGTTTTAATCCATGCCTTAAATCATATAAAACGAATTTATCATCCAATCATAGAAAATCATCCAACCATCAACCACCAGGCGGTTCTTGATTCGACGAAAAGGCGCGTAAAAAGAATATTTGAAGACCAGAAACTGACTAATGTAAAACTGCCTGAGTCTGCGTCATTGACGTAAGATAGTTAGCAAGTATTTCGGTGCTGTACCGATTGCATTTCGATGAGAGCGTGCTCAGGAATTGCATGATTTAATACAGGCATCGCCCAATTGCCATCAGAAGTATAGACACAGAGTAAACGAGTACATGCATCCTTTCTTTGTTGGTATTTCGCACATAAGGATGTAATTTCCCGCGATGCCTTTCATAAAATAAACAGCTAGGGTATGTAATAGTTTGCCAGCGTTAATGTTTCCATCCATATGGCGTGGGAATCTAATAAAAGAGTGAATGAGCTTTTTTTAGATCAGTGCGGATAGAATACCTCTCCATTTTCAAACAATGACATCGTGATCAAGCATTAGCCTATAAAATTAATAAAAAAACATCAGAAGTCTATGTCTGGATCGATGATGTGTGCGTTTGTGGAGCTTCGCCGCACACCGACTGCAATGAGAAATTTGTCCCGGAGCTCTAATAGGCGCAAATCTAGCAGTACGCACACTTAAATGAACTAAAACAAATTTTCAAGCAAATAGATGATTGTCTATAAAATGTGTTTTGCTCGAGTATAGATATCATTACAAATGAATCGATAAATTAATAAAAAAAATTGCGGGAAAAATCCGGCAGGGCGCTCCGCTCCGCTCCGCGTAGAATGATATTAAAGCAAAAACTGTCCAATGGCATCGCCCGCCCGGAGCTGTTGCCGGCTTATCAGACAACCCACTTCACGCACCTTCAATGTAAATAGGGATTAGCTACATTATCAATTTTATTGTGGCAGGAATAATTTTTGAGGCAATTATTTGCGATATCGACATCGCATCGACCAATTGTGCAAATATTAGATTCGTATATCCATTTTTGTATTTATTTAACTTTGTTTGCGCGGGCAAGTGCACGTGCCGCGGCCGCTGCAGCAGCGCCGGCGCCGGCGCCCGCGGAGGTGCTACGGAGGCGCGACTACGAGCTGCTACGCCGCGCCCGCGCCCGCGCCCCTGCGCACGCGCACACAACGTTGTGCGCATGCTTTTAATGGGATTCTAATCTGACATGGCAGGCACTGAAATCACTAAAACTCGTCAACATTTTTTACATTTTATCAATAAACAGGCAGTGCTCCCACACAATCATCGATCCTTCCCCTTACGGATAAAAATAAAGTTGTTATTCTCTGCACCGAATACATTTATTATACTAATATCTAAACTAGATGTCATGAAATTTTAATTCTTTTTGAATGAGAACGAAGGTAATATAAGTAAGGTTCTATAAGAATAGGTTTTTTGTATGTAATTTTGTAACATTTAAACGTTATATATCATATGCATATTGTTGATAAGTTATAAATTACTAAAAAATTATCTTTCTCTGAAGGTAGGATGTCTGCATCAGGATGCGGCCGCTACGAGTTCGTGTTAAAAAAGGTTGGACAAATCATATTCTCATTAGAAACTAATCATCCACCGCCACATGACGCGTCACAAAACAGTCAGAGATATAAGCAGACCACAGCAGTAACTACTAGGAAGGGCATGTCTTATGGAAGCGCGTCGCCATTTTATTATTGCTCATTGGTCCGCTTCGTGTCGAAGTCCTTGGGGCCAGTACACGAGTACAAATCGTAACCCGACCCAGTAGCGGACACGCAATCGAAGGGTCGGCAGTTGACATACAAACGTTACGAGTATTACAATAATATCACTGCACTGTTGTTAGCGCCGGCGAGAGCTGACCCGCCAACGTGTTGTCTCTCGGTAAGGGAGCTGGCGCCTGCCGATAGCCCTCCGGAGCGAACCATGGTGGGGCGTCCTACTTTACACTTTGGAAAACCAAAGTAGCTTTATCTCGTCTAAACTGAGCGCTGTGGGGTTATCCTGCATAAGTTTCCTATTGCGTTTTCCGATCTGAAGACTTGGTACGACAGCAGCCGGTGCGGCCAGCACCAGCGCAGAGCTCATCAACAAATATCTCAAGCGGGACAACCAGACCGTGGTGCGCGTGTATAGAAAGGACAGCGCCCGGCAATTGAATATAAAGTGATAAGAGAAGGTAAGCGCCGGTATCGTCGTCTTTCCGACGAGTGAATAGTAAATAGCAAGTACTTCAAGAGTAGAACGTAAACTTACGGATATCTAGTGTTCTTATAATCAATGAGCCTCCGTGATACAAAGATCAAACAAAGTAGGGTACAAAATAAAATAATAGCTAAATTGCAGTATAAGCAATTTTTGTCTGTGTTTATATAGTTTTTCAAATGGCTAATAATCTCAGTTCGTTCTTTAAAATAATATAGGTAAAATATATAAAAGAAGATTTTGTTAACGACTCGCCCTTCCCCGAGATGTGCGTGGGATGTGCGCGGGTGCGGGCGGGGTGCGGGCGGGG
>DWIB01000222.1:0-12109 GCA_018248155.1 Cressida cressida
GTCTGTTTGACTTTATGTTAAATTTTAACAACATAAAAGTGATTTTTCAACTTATAGAAAGATATGAATGTATTGTTGTCTATGGAAATATTTAGGTTGTTTATTCCCTTGTTTGATTGTTTTTACTATTTAAAACCCTCTGTTATTTTAATTAGTTGTTGGTATACCTTTGAAATCGACAAGAATCTTTAACATTTTTCAAAATATGTTAGGTAATATTCCGCTAGGCGATTGGAAAGTTAAATGTTAGGCGGGGCTCCGATGCTCTCTCGGGGTAAAGTAATATCGGGCAGAGTGCTCCTTTCTCCTTCGCGGAGGTAGTCGTTCGTCTGGAGAGTGCAGACTCAAAGGAACCGGCATCCGCCATCCGTCGGGCACATTCCACAGGCCGCCGCGTTCGATTCACCGACGGGTATATTTCTCACGGGTTTGCTTCGCCAAAACCATTATACCAACCCACATAACCATAAAAACCCTCCACCGTGAACCAATTTTGGGCTGGACTTCTCAAGTTGCGCATTATGGTAATTGACATCGAAGTAAATTGAGGCAAAGTTGACATTTCAACACTTAATTCAATTCCTTCTCGAAGTACAAGAAGTTAGATAATTTGGTAAAAGTATTTACCGGTAAAGACAAATTTAGTCTCTTTATTTGTAACATACAAAACCAAATCTGAAATTTACCAAAGTAATATAAAACACTTTTTCTGTATCTCTTAATTTGCTTGTAAAATTAAGAAGATACATAAAACCAACTCCGCTTATGGATTACTGGTTTAAAATGAATACATATAAAAACATTGGTTAATTAAATGTAATGTAAAAACCGTATGTGTGTTGTACTCGAAGTAATTAAGGAGCCTGTAGTCGGCAGCAGCGCTATCGGCAGTGCTCGCCGAATGCGCGTTAAAAACGATAAAACAGCAGGAAAATCAGCTGTTTGACCTTGCGGCTCGTGTTATTTTAATACGCTACATTATTAACAATAAATATATATTTTGACCACAATTTCGTATTGCAAAAACCTATAAATTCTCACGCCTTTACATTAATAACCTATTGAAACTGCCGAATAGCATGCGAACTCCGGCAAAATAAAGCTTTCCTCAGCTCTTTTCATTCATCATCAAGCACTCGCATTGTGCCGGCCAACGAATGTATACATCGGACATTCTTTCAGCTTCATCGTTTAAAGGGTTCCTTTAGATTTTTTTCTTCAATTTGCATGTCGGCATTCCCGAGATAAAGGGTCCGGGTAAAAGGAAGGAAAAAGAAAGAGATGAAACAACAAGAGCGACTCACTCGGGGCATTTGCATAATCTGATGTTAATCAAACATCGTGGCCCTGCTTTGTGGCGTTATGGTCGTTACCACGGTTTGGCTTTACCGTTTGGTAAGTACCATTTCCACGTAATTGCAGCAGAAGTGGTACCGAGATTGGTACCGACAGCAAGTGATGGCGACCGGATGCGCTCGTTCAGTCCTCGTACAACGCGATCGTCTCAACTTACGAAGCTCTCAAGGAAGTAACGATTGAGCATACAATCTACACGACGTGGGTTTGATGGATATCATTTATGTAAAAAGGAAGTACGTTAATACCCAAAGGTGTTGGTAAGCAATTAAGTAACTGCGAAGCCTATTGTAGTTCAGAGCCTAGTAATGTTATCCTAATATCCTTGGACATGTGTAGTTAGCGAAATGGCAAGCGACGTTCAGTTTTCATAGACGAGGTGAACGCTCTTGCGAGGTCGTACCGGCACTAGTGCTGTTTCCAGTGAGGCAGTATTTCAAAGCGCCGACCGGAACCAGCGAGTACAAAGAAGTCCGCTACCAGCGCATCCGCTAATGTAAAACTTCCGATAAGATAAACCCTAATCGCCGTTGACAACGCTCCTTTGATAAAATACTGTGCGGCGGCCGTTTCTCTAATAATCCCGTAACCGAAGTTTGAATACCTTCTTTCGTGAAGGTCCAGAATAATTTATCACCATACTCGCTACTCTGCAGGACATGCCGGCTCTGAAATAACCCATTACGAATTTAATATCTCGGCGAATTATGAATCCACAGAGTAAATTGTGCCATTCGAGTAATGATACACAATGCGGGCCCGCTCGATACCGCGAATGCCTGCGAAAGGCTCTCGGTTAGTTGTCGGGTAGAGCTGACTAGTTGTCGGCAGACTGTGTTGCCAGCATAATCGAGAGGCATTACCGCGCTCCCACATACAATCTGAATAAGAAAAATCATAGCTCACTGCTGATTTCTCGTTAAAACATTTTTTTATTTATTACAACGTACAAAAGACATTGTAAAGAATATGAAATCAATGCAGTACACATCACTGGATATTGATAAAAATATCTAATCGAAATTAGAAAACGATAATGTATTAAATTCGATATAGTGACAAAATTTCCAATTGGTAAAAACTATGTCTGCTCTGTGTATATTGTGGAGATATTGAAAACAGCTAGAGTAATTTCAACCGGAGGCTCCGGTAAAAGAGAGCTATTGACCTCCCGTTGAAGAGCTAGCGACGATATTCGAGGAGATGAAATAAAGGAGCTGGAGCGTGAACTCTATGAAAAAAGCCAATGAGAGAGCGGCGGCGAACAACAAAAACCGTTGCACAAAAACATATGATCCAAAGAGGGTTACCGAGGGGCGAGGGGAGCAGGGACAGGGAGGGTCTGTGAGAGGCGCGAGGGCGGCGGGGGGCGGCGGGGAAGTCCCGAGGCGTGCTGGAATGCGAACGGGCGAGCAGCGTGGGAGGCGCCGCCTCGGGACACACACGCCGCCTTTTACTCAAGCATTCTCTACCCTTGTAAACAAACCCATTCGATTCCTTTACTTTCCAAAACTAATATAAACAATTCCACGTGTGTTCCGAGCTGAATGTCAACCGAGTCCTGCGCAGGCCTGGGAGTCGCGGCGCGTGTGGACACCGAGCGTTAGCCGCACGGATCACTTAAACATACTTATCGATGGCTCACATCCGTTGACGTTGAGTACACATTGGGGTTATAAAATAATAGCTTAACACTTCATGTTCTGATAACTTGCGCAGATTTTAACTTAAATATCGTCGTCGGATGCATTACACGTTTAATGCACTTGCAAACGTCATGTTTATTCCTTTTGTTTTTAAGTAAAATAGATTAGAGATTGGAGATGTCACACTAGTCTAGAAGAAATCTATTCACTGTATTCTTAAGACTGACGCCTTTCAATCCCACTTCAAAGTTACACAATGAAACCTGATCCAGATATATAATTTCATAAAAATCTCGCTGCCACAAAAAACGCCTGAATCTATAATAGTGTACATATAAAGTCGTGGGTGTCGAAATGAAGGCACGAGTATGACATCATCGCGAAATATCGCCGCACAAATCATCCGGCAAGTAGACCGTTCCCATAGCAGTGGTTCTCGCTTGTGGGATACTCCAAGGTTCACTGACACGTGACACGCATATGACGACTGACGAGGCCGTCTAAGGGAGCGCGATGACATCGTCGTGACCTGACATGCTATCTGGATGCTAATTACCGTCTGTTACCACAAACAAAACGCTCCGATGCTAATTATATAGAAATGTAGGGCTGCGCGTACTTCTACGTGCAAATATTGTATTGTAAAATAAAAATATTTTTTGTACTAAAACTACAAATATCTTATCAGACTGATATAATGTAACTCACCTCTTGCAGCGAGTGCGATGAAGGTCTGAGCATGCCTCTGTACCATCTCCACGTTGACCACATCCTCTAGAGGCAGACGAGATAGAAGGAGAGGCAGGAAGTCGTGTGCCGTGACTCCGGCCACGTCCCATTTCAACTTGGAGAGAACTATCAGCTCCCAGCTCTGTGAGACAAACGAAAACAATACTTTGTTAAAAAAATCCAATGCTCGACTACGATTCCACCTTACAGAAAATGAAGACAATCTAGTGGCGAATGAACTTCTGAAATCCGTAAAAATACTAGAACCAAATATATTTCGGTTTAGAGAACTTTGCTATGATATCCATAAGAATGCGGCAATAGTTAGGATGGTATACACAACTTTGTACTATTCTCCTCAAGATATAAGTCCTCTTATTATCCAGTTTCACTAGTCACAAAGCCCTTCATAATTGGTACGTTTGCACACTACTGTTCAGGAGTAGAATTAGAAGCTGTAGTGGTACCTATCAGGGTGTATAAAATTTTAGCTGTTATCTGTCTGTGGTAATCTAGTTTTTCGTTGGTCCTAAGTCATTGCATAAGTAAATTTTACATTAATTGTAGTCGTAACGTTTCGTTTGTTAGACAAAAGAAAGCGTTGAACCGGTAGGATTAGGATAGAATGGCAGAATGGCATTCCTGAGTCCACATCCGTCGTATAATCATAAACATGGCAAGTTTCGCCCGACTTCCCGGAACGGCGTAGGCAGCCGACACAATGTTGTTACTGAACACACAAACCCTCCTATTGTTTTTATATTTTAACCTAGCACGATTGTTTAAAAATAACTCACAGTCAAAACATTCCGCGCTTAAATAGATCGCGGCAGTGCATTTACGCAATTACAGCGAATTGCTTTTACTTGTTATTCGTTTGCTTAGTAAGTTGGAGTATCAAAGGTCAATCCACGTCAACAATAAGGAAGTTGATTCATATTATTACATTAGTTGAAGGAAGCAGTTAGACTAGTGTTACATCATCCTGTTTAGATTGAACTCGTTTACCACTAAAAATGCAGTTCTATCCAATTAAGTTAAATAAGGGCGAATTAGTAAAAAGGGCTTGTTAACTGCATGAGAATTTTGTCTATGAACTACGATAGTGGCTTGTAATTATAATTTAGTATTCTCTCTTATGTATGCGGTTATATTGTAACATTACGCTGAAACAGATTTTCGTATAAAAGTTTTTTATCTCTTCGGTGTAGGTGACCTATATAGTATTAATTAAAGCGATAATACCAGCTACCACACAAAGCTGCCAATTTGAATGGTACATTTTATGAATAAGTTGATTATTTAGTATACGCACACTCGCATACATAAGCACACACACATACACACACTAGGATGTAAGTGATGCATGGCCGTTGACAGATAATACTCGATGTTTACTTAACTCAAACGGCAGGGTCGGCGGCGGCGGCACTCGTCTACCTCCTGCTATCAAACGATTTCGTTTCTCATGTCGATAAGAGTAGAGTTTAAACTCGTACAATGTGGTTTAGTGCTTAGGCCATATCGCTTCTTGATAAGCGTCGCTTGTGAATGAATGAAGTCTCATCACTGCAAGTCGCACGACTCGCGTGCCAGTGTTCGACATAACGCTGGGGCGGCGATATGGGAAGATAATATCGCCGACACTATTTTTAACCGTGCTTTATGATACAGACACCAGTAAATTTAAGTTAGAACGAAGAAAAAAGCAGGTGAGTGAAGACGTTAACGACGATGCGGTATGCGGGCCGACCGCGGACTGAAAAGCTTTTTCGCCGGTGTTGCGATCTCGTCAAAAGCAGCTCAAAAACAATGAGCTCATAAAGCATTCACCGCAGACGCCGCCGGATATGTGCATGTGTTAGGATTATATTTACGCTTATCTACGACACGATGGGGGGTAATTATAGTGCATTATACGCTCTAGTATCCTCGCAACAAAGACGTTTTCTTTCTAATTCATCGCGGTAGCGTTTGCTTAAAGAAGTTATCGTACACGAATAACAGATGGCGCCTCTTTTAGTGATTTCGAAACGTGTCAACTTTTGATACGTTTAAAAGGAATTTAATATGTTGGAAGGGAAGGGAAGGGAAGGGAAGGCGAGCCGTGTGGAATGTGGCTCGTAAATTTCCAGTCTGCTGTTCATTAGAGGAGTCGCGGCGCGAGTTTGCCGGCGCAGTTATCGGCCGCGTTACAGCCAATAAAGTGTGCTATGCAAGCACAGCCCTCGCTGAATTCCTCACAGCGTTCCCATGCTTTATCCAATTTTACCGAACGGTGTGACTGAGCTGTTAGAACTGAAACAATGAGCGCAGCGCTGTGTGGCCATAACGCCGCTGAGACTAAACAACAACTGTACTGTGCGCCAGAAGCGGATACGACGCGATAATACCACCCATGTTACATACTTTTCTTACTCAACTTACAAACCACACAAAGCAATACAAAATCTGATAGAACTATAGCATTACGCAAATAATTATTTTTCAGTAATAAACACACGAAGTTGTTATTTAAGACTCATCAGCAAATTCCTATAAAACACAAAGTAATAGCCGCTCTCTGCAGAACGAGGCTAAAGCTATTCTGCATACATCTAATATAAAGTGACGGGACTTTGAAATAGCTAAGGTATTGCTTAATAAGACGCATTTTGTAGTTAACGCCGATCGTAACACTAATCATTATCTGGAAATGTTAACGTTGTAATTTAGCTTCACTAGTGCCGAGTTGTCAGTAATGGCTGCTTGTCGTTGTTCGTGTTGCTAGGTATTCGGGTAACCACAAAAAAAATCCCCCATTACAGATGCCCGCATTGAGAGTATTTTATTTAACTCCCTTCAGTTTATAATTTTTATTGTTCCTTCGAAGGGATTCCTACAATTATTTTACGACGACAAAATAAACTAATGTTCTGGCAAACGCATTGTTTTCTTGTTAATGCTAAACTTCTCGTTAAGTTTCCGCTAAAAACGCATATTTTCGTTTAGCTTTTTTTAAAGCTTAAGTATTAACTTTCTAAGAATCATTGAATAAAATAACTATATGAGATATGAGATTTGTTGAGAGCGGGACGATCGGCGGGGTTTAACAAACAGCAAGGTAGCTCGCCCGTGGAATGCGACTGGTTCCTCGCCCCTCTCTCGCTCACTCTTCTCACAGGTGACTATCCAACCCGTGAGAAACAATACGAAGAAAGCATAAACTGGAATCGCTAACGAAAACCTCTAGCTGTATACGAGTTTCAGTTCGGAGTTCATGATTATTTCTCAGGAGGGAAGTTTCATTTGCACCGGAAACAACCTGAGCCCGGCGTGAGATCGGCAAACAAACCGACGCAGAGAATTCGCTCATTCCTAGTATTGTTAACTTCCAGCAAACCGCGTATTTACCTAGTCTTACAGCGTGTCTAGGAATTGTAAAGTCTATCCTGGGCGCAGTTACTTCTCTGTCGGCTAAATATTTAGATCTTCCGAGTAGAAACGTGATTAGAAACAAAATATATATTTCACTTTCGCTAGTTTATATACGTCTTAAATCTCTTGTTCCTAAGTTTAATTTTGAATTCATAAAAGCTTTTATTATAGAAATTATAATATCCATACACATTGAATAATATGCAATAACTTAAAGATAACCAACTAAGTGCTTGGTGATTTGTATTCAAAGTTATGGTTAGTAAATTATGTCAGGTCGTGCAAGTGTTTTTCAATTGAAGTTGTGAGACCGGAACAAATCCACTCAATCAATAAGCGAACGTAGCTTGATGGAGTTACAGAGTCTTATAACCTCTTTTTACTATCGCTATTGACCGACAAAGATAAAGAAGTAACACCATCGCACTCCATGTACCACAGATGACTGGTGCGCTTAAAACTTGTATGAGCGTTATTAATGTAATAAATAACAATAAACAGTAAGAAATTAGACAGTTATTATATTGAACGAGGTTTAAATAGCAAACCAAGATCCGAGTTTGAGATTAGCAGGAAATCTAGAATAGATATAGAAATGCTTCGGTTGGTAATTTGAAATTTATACATCATTAAATGGTTATAAAGAATATCAATAAAAATAAAATTAAACATATAATGTCGCGCTGTAGATCCAATATTGAATTTTCTTTCGTCAAACTGGCACCGCGAGTCATAAACTTATGCTTCAATTATAATAAACGTTTACGGTGGTAGTGTGGATGTGAGAACGTACAGGTTTTATGGTCATGAAAAAGGGAAGACGGGGAGGAGAGGGGGGAAAGAGAGGGGACCATAGGAACCCCGCATTAAAGCCGTCTCGGATGCCGAGGCGAGCTCTTTTTGTTTGAATCTTCGAGTCTGCGGCGGGAGCTGACCAATGAAGCGGTCTGCTCGGTTCTTCCTACGTTTACTCTACTTTACTGTAACGCAGTAAGGTACAAGAAAGCCATAGTAAAACAGAACTTTAAACACGTATAATGAGATGCGTTTGCATGAAGTATTAATTGATACCGCCGGCCGCAGCTGCGGTCTCCGGCATTAGTCGCACATGGACGATCCATTATGAGAACAGAACAATTTTAGTATGCAACGAGTGTGACGGCACCGTTACTACTCTGCACTTAGCTAACAAATGTAACTATAACTATACGTTCAAAAATCATTATATAATTATTTAACGTGCTGTCCTGCATCAGACACTGATGTACGCACTTCTCAAAGGTGTCTACGATAACACGTAGACGTTCTACGAAAGTGCTACGGTATTGATCAAGACTTAATTAAACGCGATAAATATAAATAAACTTTAAATTATTATCTAAAGTATTGTTAATATAACTATCACGTAACTAATGATGCAGATTAACTAGAAAATAACTTTATAAAAACTTAAAATAACTTAAAAAAAAATTAAAGTCAGATCGAGCGCGACGCAGTGTTTCTGCTTACAGTAAGGGTCGGTAGTCTTTGTTGCAGGAGACTGTCTAGGTAGATACCATAGGAATGCTTATATCTGTTGAGAAATAGTAGTACGAAAGCATCGGTATTCCGATCTGAAGGTCGCAGTAGTCAGTTAAATTACTAGAGTAACGAAACTTAACATTTTGTCTCGAAGCTAGAATTAGAGAGATATTGTTATGGGTGAGCGTATCGCCCGTATCGCCAATTTAAGTATAGAAAGATAGGTAAAATAAAAAAGAATATCGTTTAAAATTATAAATAGTTTGTCTGAAGGTGTGATCTCGTTTCGGCGTTGAAGATTGCGTCTGGTGCGGCAGAGAGCAAGGTTAGCGGCGACGGCGTGAGAAAAAATATATACGGCGTGCTTCGTCTGTAATTGGTCTGATTGAAACGCGGCTCTCGTTCGGTGCTTCCGAGAAGGCAGTCGACTCGTTAGGGGACACTGTCCCCAGTGTTGCCCTCCTCAGCCGTCTGCCGCATTCCGCAACGGACGACGCCGATTTCGTACAAGATATACCTCACGGCTTTTTTGAACTGCGGGTCCGTAATTAGCGGCGTCCGTACCCAACGAAAGCTTTCAACGTAGTCTTAACGTGAAATACGAATCGGTATTCGTACGAGTCGAAAAAATATCGAAGTAATACATGTGACGCGCAAGATCTGGCGTGCACTTATTATCTACTGGAGGAGCGGGACGGCGCGGGGCCCCGCCGGGTGGCCGCCGCTCACCCGCCGAATGCAACGCGCACGCTTTATAACGAAACGTTTTGAAGCAAAAACTCACTTGCAGCTACATACACGCTCAACCTACACCGAATGGGCTAATAATCTTTATATGTACGCATTCTCAAAGCTCATGTATAATTTATTCGTAGACACGTGGCGTTACGAAACACCAGCAAGTGCCAACGCCCTTTATTACACTTAGACAATGTACCCGTGTGAATATCTGTTATTAGTTACTCTTTTAGAAGGTAAAACATCAAATTCTAATTTTTCACGCCAACGTTTCATTGTACTTTAGAAATGTCTTTTATCGAAGTGTTCATTAAGCTTGTAGTTATTTATACGATATAGGATGTACGCGTGACACACAAGTATTTTTAGAAGTGCGCCAGAATTTCGCATATAAATTGGTTTTCAACGCGTCGAAATAGTTTCGCCTTCTCACTGCCGAGGTGTAATAATGCATCGGTTACATTTTATTGAGGCGGCGTGAAATAATCGGGGCTATTAGATCAGAGCGGTCTTAAACGCGCACGCTCCGAGACCTCCGGCGTGTAGAATCTAAAATCCGAGTGAATACCGTCCGAGGTGTGGGACTCGTCATTTCATTCGATTAATTAATGTACCGTCACAAATCTGAAATTCCAATCTCTCACGGAGACTCAAACGGCCGTCGATGTGGTTAGAAATCAACGGAGTGAACGACACGAAAGCGTCTATAAGCGAGCGCCTCGGCGGAATCGCTGCGCGTGTACAATGCAAAAAGTACATGAAACTGTATGATTAATGAGATCAGCTGTTTCATCGGACGAGAAAATTTTAATGAAACTTCCGCCATTATAATTATGAAAGTTGAATAACAGATCAATAAGGTGTACTTACGCAAAGGTCCGCGAGCGTGATGCTGTTCGCTGTGTAGAACACCAATAGCTCGGCGGGCAAGCCGCGCGAGCCTGGCTCCCGCAGCTTGGAGGCGAGCAGAAGGCAAGCTGTACCCAGCAGCTGCAGCTGGCTCTTCCCCACCGTGCAGATACTCAGGAACCGATCCAAGTATGATATAGCCAAGGGGAACACTTCTTCTTGAGAGTTCTGATCCTCGCACACCTGCACAAAACAATGATGAAGTCATAACGAATTCAATTTTCCTATAAGCAAAGCCGCACCCAATACACTCAGTTTATCGCGCGGAATTCCTGATAACCTATATAATTCATAAAATTGTAAAGTATATATATTGCGATAAATACACGAAGCATCGTTTCCCTGCAGTCGATTTCCTTATCAGTATGTAACGTTTCGATTGTTACTAAATGTTATATATATTTCAATCATTGAATCATAAGTCAGCAACCCGTATATGTATAGCCAAAGCTTATTTGTTAGTGCATTTAAAATCCAAAAACAACAAAGTTTGACGGCGGTTATATTTGAAATACTGAACATTTCTCAAAATAACGGTTCTCTGATCGAGGTACGCGATGACGGTTATTTCAAATGATACGTGAAATTTATTTAATTTTTGAACAATTGATGAGTCATTATGGTGTTTATGCTTAGATCCATTTCTAGAAAGTAGAGAAATAATGTATACTTGACACTGGTCTCATGGTAAGCCGAGACCGGCATGAGCTCGTCCTCACATAGTTTCGCACGGTAACTCGATGCGTCGCGGATGTAGAACCTATTGTAGCGCCGTGAAAATATTCCTGTGTCTACTGCTCAGCTGTTTGTCTCACGCTCATAATAACGCCGTCAGCTGATTAGCTCACTCTCAGCTTACTTGCTACCTAACGTTCTCAGTATTAAAGCTTCCATCATAGCGTAGCTTCTTAGAAAAACGGCGTCAACTCTAGGTTTATGGACCTAATTGCTTTTCTTTCTCATTGATGTCACTTGCTGAATGTAGTTCAAATGACAGGTACTGTGTTATTCACGCGTATTAGTAATTGTGTGTGAATATTTATAACGCATTCACAATACATATATAAACGGAAGAGATATAAATGGCCGGCACGGCCGACGTATTTCCGTGAATTGAGTCTGTTAAGTACGTTTATATAATAATTATAAAAAAAATGTGTTGAACGAAACTGGAGACAATGACCCCAGCGGCTTCCCGTAGCTCACCACCCGTGTAAGCACGCCACGCCGTACTTTGTAAGTACAGGTTAATTTCAAGGAAGGAGTGTTGGAATATAGAAATGTCATCGACCTTACAGTCACATTTTTGGTGTACTTGTGCTGAAATTTGGTATGTGACTGGTTTAGACGTAGCCACGAGGTTATCGGTGAAGTAAAATCGACGCATGCGCCATCGCACCGAGCATGACGTCAGCGAACCGTCTTCGTCCCACGTGGCCCGCACTCTACAGCTGATGGCCCCCCGGTGCAGACACCAGTGTTATACAATATCATACACTAATTATTTACTTCATCCAGAAATGTTTATCTCGGTTCTATATTTGTACAGCATTACCTTACGTCATAGATCGGTATTTTTAACTATAAAAGATAATTAAATAATGCAAATTATTCAAATCGCTAAATTTGTAGTCGCCGTTTGGCGATTGTGGGTAGGTACCGGCGGCGATAAGTGCGCGTCCGGCGTCAGCTGTGTGCGTGTCAAAATCAGCTGATTATTCAAATAGAACGAGCGCGAGTCGCATCGGTCGGCGACCGGCGGCGTTCCGGCCGGGCCCCGCTCGCCCCCCCCC
>DWIB01000223.1:0-12094 GCA_018248155.1 Cressida cressida
GTTACCATTATAAATTAGTTAAACTGCAACTATTCCGATCATTTTCTATTTTTGGTTATGTATTCGTCCCTCTCTTTTATATGTCTTCACTTGACATCGGCTCATGCCATCAATTGGGAAGAAGAGTTTTTAAATTCATGAAGGTGGAAAAGTAAATAAATAGTAATAATTTTATCGCAGTCGTTTCTTCCGTTCGCTGATATACTATAATTATCACACTATGTATATATTACTAATGACGTTTTTCGAAATGAGACCTCGCGGAATTGAGCTCTACAAAGCCGGTTTTACTGCCACAGTAATTACGATTCTCCAACTAAAGCGTCCTTCGAACCGAAACACAGCAGTTTTACCACTACTGTTCGCCGGGAGTACATGTTCAAATAGTACATGGACGCGGTCTGGCTAAATAGACCCACCAGATTTAAATAAAATATAGAAACGGGGCTTTGAATGATTAGTAAACCGTGAATATAGGCCGCCTCAACTGCTAGACAGTAAATTACAGCAATTCTCATCTGAAAAACGTCAACTCAACATCTGTTGGCGCATTATCAAAAAGATAATTAAGTATTACCAACTACTATTATTTAGATTATTCAGATTATTCTACTGTTGTTAGCTAAAACTAGAAAACTGAAAACTATAGAGGGTAACAGAACATATGACCTGTAATTTGTCGAACCGAAGATATACTTGACCCAGATGTTAGTTCAAAGAAACCATTTATTGCAATCTATCAATCCAAAGGTACTATGAACTTAGGTCTTTTAAAACGACGAATACAAAATTTTTAACTTTCTAAGAAATAACTTCTGATGATGTCAGCGCTTATGGCTTTTAACGTCCTTTACACCTTATTAACTTAAGGTGAACCTTGCATCCGTTAAGATAAAATCTAAGTCTAAATAAAAAAAAATTAAAAGTAATTTAAAATTACCTACAATGTCCACTTCTTTTGAGAGTGACATCTAAATCGGTGGATATTTTAATAGAATAAAACCTTAAAATACATCAGAAAAAAAGTTAAATAATATTGTCATATTTAAATGGAAATTATAAACGGTTAAATGATCCAAGCTAAAACCATGCAGGCTCTATATAAATGTAATAAAACCTCAGCGGACGGATCTCTACAAATACGTATATTTATATAAAACTTCATTTTCGAGAACATACTGCCAACGTACAGTGCTCGACCATTACTGTCACACATTAATTGAAAGGCCGCAAAAATTTATAGACAAAAGTTAAGTCTTTGAAAGCAAACAAACGAGGCTATATTCCGAAACTATTTAAAAAAAATTAATAAAAGACCTACGGAAAATCTTGCATACTAAACAAAATTTTGGCATACTAAACACTGGCAACAATTTTGAGATAATAGTTGGTTGCAATAAAAAATGTGACATTTGTCTTTGGAATCAAGACATACACCACGATTATTGTTTATATAGATGTATAAATAAAAACCTAAAGCTCTCAAACAAGCACTCCTAATGGCAGCCTATATCGAAAAGGAAAAAGGAGACAGTCATATAAACATTTGGTTGCATCCTCTCCACTCCAAGGCACTCGATAGTAGGTAGATTCATTTATAACAATTTTTCATCAACAATTGTAATTCCGAACAGACTTATAATTAAGATTAATTACAGATTATATATAACGTAACCCCTTTGCTAAAGAGCACAGAATTTGGGAATGTGTTGCTTGGGAACTCACTTAAAAATATTGAGTTGTGATAACTATTTTGAATCCGACTCAATGAGGCTCAAGATGGCAGAGATTAAAATAATCTAAACATATTGTTTTTTTATTTAAAAAAAATGAATTGTGGATAATATGTTAAAACACAATGTAAGACTGGAGTTCAAAACATTTTGTATTGTATACTTGTGGGGCACAGGGCAAAGGCCTCGCGCTGGAAAACATTGGCCTAATATGTTGAATCACACAGTAGCCACTATAGCTATAGTTTAATTGTGACCACAAATTCTATTTATCATTCTGTACAATTCACCCCAAAATTGAATCGGAGACAAACGCTTGACGATACAGCTATGAAGGTTATCCAAAAGCTTCCGTTTCAGTCCGCCATTTTGTTCGTTTAGCAAAGAGGTTACCTAACCATACAAGTGTACAAACCTAGCGATAAATTTCGACAATGCGCCAGAACAATTGTCATGAGAAACGCACACCACGCTACGCGCAGCAGTCAGCACGGACCCGCGACCGGCGCGCTTCTGTCAAGACAAACCACAGACTATATTATACTATTCCTCTATGATTAAAAAGGGCAAAGGATTAAAGCCCATACAACCACTTATGTGGAATAAACACTGACAATTTATTATTCTTACTTTTTTATAGTAACTAAACGATGAAACGAGCGATACGTTAATCTGATGGTATGGTACGATACGCTCATCCATTACAATGTGATACTAGTCCGCTAGGGCGCTATGAGACATAAGATGTTTAGTCCCGTTACCCCAGTAATTCGGCGGCGGAAATAGGTACCGCGTCGGTACCTTCCTTGGCTGTCTCCGGTAACAAAGACCAACAACCATATATCTCTTACAAGTTGAAAAAATTATATAATAGGTAAGGGCTAAGGTCTAAAGATCTTACAGACAACTTCATTCAAGTCTCTTCCTTAAATACACAACACAAAGACAAAGATTTAGCCTTTAAAAGAGACACTAGTAACGATAAATGAATCAGCGTGGTTAGTCTTTGTTACCGGAGACCGTCTAGGTATTGTAGTGTCACAGCACCTATTTCTGCCAACAAACAGTGCTAACCACAAATTACCATATTCTGGTTTGAAGAGCGCTATAGTTAGGGAAACCATTGGGGTAACGGCACGTAATATCTTTAGTTCGGGAGCGACGAACATAATCTGGTGGTAGATATACTCGTACCATACAAACTAGCGCCACATAATTATGGGTGAGCATATCATTTACGAACAAAGATACCTAATGTATGTGGTTTACTCACTGTGCTATTGAGGTGTACTGGGTGAGGAAGAGCGCGAGTGCGCTGCCAGCGACTGCTGTAAGGCGGCAGGCGTAAGCCACTCCCTGATAAATGGAAATTACATCAATATTATCGTTATATAGAGTAAAACCTTAATTATGATGACTGTGAAGTAGAAGACTCACCTCGGCAAACATCTCTGAAGGAATGGCACGCAGGAGCTGACGTAAGCGAGCCGGTTCACCCAAGCCGGTATGTCGTTTTCGCATAACGCCTGATGATCAAAGATATGAGGAAATAATGTGTGAAATGAGACTGATATTAAAAAATCAATGGCAATACAAGCAAAGGAGGGAGGAAGGAAGGAGTGAAGGGGGAAAGGTGGAAAGGAGGAAAGAGGGAGGAAAGAAAGAGGGAGGAAGGAGTGATGGTGGAAAGGAGCAAAAGAGGGAGGAAGGAGCAAAAGAGGAAGGAAGGAACAAAAGAGGAAGGAAGGAACAAAGAAGGAGGAAGTAAGGGGCAAAGAAGAAGGAAAGAAGTAGCAAAGAAGGAGAAAGGAAGGAGCAAAGGAGGAAGGAAGTAGCAAAGAGGAAGGAAGAAGCAAAGAAAGGAAGGAACAATTAAGAAAATAAGAAGAGAAGGACAGATGGTGGAAGCCAAGGATAGCAAAGATTAGGTAAACTGACTATGCCATTATTGTATAGTAAGAGAGTTAGAGAGATAAAAAGAGGACAGCATTTACGTTAAATCAGTTCCTTAGTTCGACATATTTTATCAACAAAGCTCACCAAACAAAAGGCGGACGTGAAGTGGTTACAGTTGTTGTTCATGAGGTGGTATCTGTAAAGAATGGGGTGGTATTTCAGTTTATATCATCATTTACTAGTAGTAGCTAAGGCTATTTTAATAGATTCTTTAGTACACTACCAAGCTTTGAAAGAGACTTTTTTTTCTGTGACACAAGATAAAAAGTAGGATCAAATGATGATGTTTAGATGGTATAATACAAAGCAGCACATTGTGCTCATCGGCTTGAAACAAGAAACTTTAAGTCTTATCACACTTGTAATTTCACTAGTTGTGACACCCTTTGAAATAAAACACAGTAATGTTTTCATGCTGCTGTGAACACCTTATGATTGTTCAGTCCTATATCCAGTGTTGAACATAATTTTTATGATGATGTAGATAAGCAGAGATTATGGCCCCATAGTGTGACGATTTTTGGCTGAAGCCGCAGTTCATACCAATCAATGTAGTCTTGTGTCTAGTGAACTTAAATTATGCTCGTGCTCTTAAATCATTATATAAAGCATAAGGTTCGTCGCGACAAAAGATTTAGACGGGATCATAGTCAAACACTGGCCTACATTATAAAATAAAAACTAACAAATCAATACCTGTCACCACGGAACTGCTTGCCAAGCTCCATCACAAGTCTCCTCACCTCCTCCTCGCTGAAGTCTGTGTAGCCTATGTGAACACTTTGTCTGTAACATGTAGGACATAAATGATGGTAAAATGATTTACTTCACAATCAGGCACTAAGTCTAGATATCGCAGTAATTTCTAGTCATTTTGTAGACAATGTGATGAGCAAGATGTTTACATGTTGGTAAATAATGTCTACTTTTTAAGACCTTGGTTCTAGTTAGAATACTGTAACACAGTACTACATTCTACTCATTATATTGATGAATAAGGACTCGATAATTTCACTAACTACAGACTAAACCACAGTCAAGTTTGCGTACTACTGTTTGACTGTACCTCATTAGATGATCTCCAGTAACTAAGACCTTCAACATGCTCAGCTTACCTAAACCGGAATTGTTCTCCGAGCTCCCGCTCATCACGTGGCGCTATCTCGAAGACCCCAGTAAAGGAGTAAGGGTGACCACCATATGCCCACTCCGAGCCGTGGACCTCCACCCCACTGTGGAATACTCCGACTCCTGCTCCAGCGGTGTACCTGACAAAGAACAACCACACTGTCATAATGTTGGTAGATTTCTGCTACTTACACTAAGTGTGATAGTACTACTAAAATATCCTAGACTATATTCATATTTGAATGATGGTATAGTAAATGAAATTACTGAGGTGACAAAATTATCATCCAGAAACCAAAGTTACCATAGATTAACACTGCAATGGTAACCAGTTAGTTTTAGAGCCCTGGAGTCAAAGCTGAGACTACCACTGAGAAAGTTAAAAAAAACCTTCATAAATGACTTATAATTTAGATTATTTGTTTTATGTATTCAGGAATACATTGAAGGACTTGGTAACTAATAAAATTATTATATTGTCTTTAACATTTAGAATTACTGTCTTCAGGGTTTGAAGGGGTTATAATTAATATAATTACTGGGATAATATGACATCTTATGTCTCAATGTGAATAATGTGTTGTATATACTATGTATGTAGTAGTGTAAATATCCTAATTAGTGTATTATCTTGGTCCTTGACCAGTAGGTAAATGTACTTCTTCTTTCTATTTCACACTATACTTAGCTTATCTATAAATAAACTCAATGATTTATAATTCATGCAAGTTATTTATTTTGTGGTGGTTAATTATAAATGGAGGTCATTAAAATCAAATTCAATGTCTGGTGGTTGAACTAGAAATGGTAACTATATTCCAATGACCGATTAATAATATCAATGCTTAGTATTTATACAAATATCTGTAAGCGGGTCCTTGACCGCACAATGTTTCTTTACATATAGTCTCAAAGTGCCTATTTTTTATCTTTATCACATCCCAAAGAGAGATCGATTCCCAAAGTACTTATGGTGAAGAAAAAATTGAGAAGTGACGCCTTCATCATGAAGAAGGCCGAGTCCCAATAATTGAAGCATTATATGAGCTTTTATGGGAAAATCAAAAAAAGGCAGATTTCATCATATTGTTGTTGTTAATGTATCATTTATAATGATAAACACAACATCCTATTGTTCCTAAAGTTTGGCAAGTCTAAACACCTGAGTAATTTTACTTACTACTGGTAAAACTTGCTTTTCAAGTATTCATTTATTAGTACAGTGGCCATGACACACACAGTACAGTACAAATGCAAACAGAAAACTAATCAGAACTGTTGCCAGTTGCAGAAGATATATTTTATCCATAGACAAGTAGGAATTTAAATATTAAACTTAACACTCCCTCCAATTTGTACTTGTCAATAAAAATCACATAACAAAACTTTTTAAAAAATATATATATCAAATTAGAACTTACCAAGACAGTTTATGAAAATTCAAAGTTTTTAAAAATTATCTGATTGACTTGTCAGTACATTGTTAAGATGCATATCTGTATTCACAGTTTCAGTCCACAAAAACAGTAGTAGATACTATGTAGCATTGATGGAACACTCTCTATAATTGTTCTCATACTTCTCTCCACTTTTACGTTCTGTTCAGAAATGTAAGCCACTGGTTCAAGTTCAACTCCTCTTTTCAAAAAACTTTTGAATTCTCTGCCATTATCCACTCTCAGGGCTTTGACTGATTTTGAATGTTTGTTTTCACAAACCGACACAACTTTGTTAAAATGTTCTGTGTGAAATTAAATTTTCAAGAACGCCACAGAAATGTAGTCACCAAAGTCATCTTTAAATATCTCAAAATAATTTGAATCAACAAGTGATAATATTAACATTGGTCCACATAAATCTGTACATCGATTCCCCAGGTTTACTTGATTTGTACTTTATGTTGCTGATGGATAATTTATGTTGTTTCCCATATTGGTAGCCTTTACAGGGTGTGTTAGCATATTTTCTTTAAATCAGAGTTCTGTTTTATCTCCAAGACAAATTTTATCCTTCCCTTTGCTTTTTTTTTGCTCCATTGTCAAGTATCCACTGGTTTACTTCGCAGCTATCCATTTGTTTCACTTCAACACTAAAAGCATAATAGTAGACCATGTTATCATTTGAATTACCTGATCCATTTATTTTCTCTGCTCCTTCTTTGTTGTTGGGACTGAAATTCTTTGGCAAAATGGCCTTTCTTTTGACAGCAGTAAGATGTTATCTTCGATTTGTTCAGTTTGGCTTTTGATTATCTTAGGTTTATTGTAGTTTGCAACAAATGCCAATTCATCATGATCGTTTTTGCTTATATTATTTCTCCATCAATTAGCATAACTGTTAAATTTGGTAGATTCTGCCTATTTTCATCCATAGAAAAGCATGCTTGCCGGAAGTTGGGGTATTTTAACGGCGAAGTACTCAAAACTTTCGTAATGTAATTTGTTGATATTTTCACCAGTTTTTCATTTGATGGGCTAAATTTTTTGTCATAGCAATATATTCTATAGCTGTTTCATTTGCGTCCATTTTAGGTTAGTGAAATCAGTCCAATTTTGTTAGCGTCTCACATGATGAACAGTGGCTTTTAATTAAGGTTATTTGTTACATCTCCATCACAGCGGTAATTGTGAACAAAACCATTGTATTTTCCCATTTTGCAATCTCTGCTTGAACGTCAGGCTTTCGTTCTTCCAGTCACCAGCGGAACGAAACTTCCAGAAACACACCGAACACGTGTTTCACTTTCAAAGCAGTTTATTTGAAACTAATTGAGCCACTGAGAATTATTTTTCGCGTTGAATTTCTTTATCTATGAGTAATTAGATTCAGCCGTAATACTATTTTATTGAAATCAACTTTTAAAACTTAAAACAAATGTCTGTTACATACCGCCATTTTATGCCCAACTGCCGGCGTGGTTACTTTACGCCCTACAGCAACAAATGTCACGAAAATAGGCTAGAACTTATGTTTCAAATGAAAAGGTTATCTAGGCCCAAAACCTAATAAAACCCGACAATTAAATTTGCTTTACTAGTATTAAATTATTAGCACAATGGCTATAACATGGCCACTGAACACTCAGTTCACATGCACGCAGTACAGGAAAGACGCTAACTGACATCTAATTATAGCTTGTTGCCAGATGCAAAAGATATCTTTTATCTGCCAGACAAGTAAGAATAGAAATATTAAACTTAACATATTTCTATTTAAATTGCACTATAACTATAGAAATTATTAAAGTAAAAAAATTCAAATTCGCATACTAAATTACAATAGATTAACAATAGAATGGTAAATATGTAATTTTATGGTTCCAGAATCAAACCTGAAACCAGCGCAGAGAAGGATAAACAAAATACAACCTTCACCATTTACTTATTTCATTCTTTGTTGTATGTACTTCTGGTTGAAGGGTTATGTAGCTTTTAAAATTACTAGTGTCATTAAACATGACTGTGTATTATCATGGTCGATTAGTAAGTGAACGTACTGTTTTCTCTTACGCACTATTTTAGAGGTTATCTATATATCAATAAACTCGATGAGTTATGACTTATACCTTATTGCGGTTAATTATAAACGGCGGCCATTAAATATGAATTCAATATCCGATAGTTTTTTTTAGTATATGTACTGCCGAAGCAAGTACATCCGATAGTTAAACTATGGTAATGACCGATATTAGTATTAATACTTAGTATTTATACCAGTATCTGAACACGGGCCCTTGACAACAAAACAATTATTTATTATGTATTTTCTCAAAGCGCTTATTTGTTATGAGAAAGAATTAAAAGCGAGGTTTTATTCCCAAAGTAATCGTGAAGATCTGGAGAAGTTAAGACTTCGCCTTGAAGAAGACCAAGTCCAATAATTTAAGCTTTACTTGGGCTTTTATGGAAATATCAGAAGGCAGCTATCATCCTATTCCTGCTGTTAATGTTCAGACTGTGTTTATCAAATTCGGACGAGCAAGTGATTTTTTGCTTTTAGTTACGAGCGAAATTCGAGATACGAGTTTACATTTTCTTTTTTGTTTTTGTGCAATAAATATTTGATATTTATAAATACGTTTTTATTATTCAAAACCACATAACAAAAATAACTGGGTGACAAGGTTGTTGAACGAATTAAATTCGTATGTCGAGGTACCACTGTATTTGCACACTGCTTAAGTGTTAGTATGTAATAGAATTATTGACTAAAATTGAAGACGTATATTATAGTTAAAAAAAGTTTAAGTATGAACTTTAATACATAGGTTAAAAGGTCAGCCGGTCGACACAAGAGTTGCAGGCCGCGTTCCAAAATTGCTCCGGTTCGAGGGGCTTCCACTTGTAGTGTATACTTATGCACATTTCTGTACTTTTCACTATTATTTCAGTAACATAACACACTTAAAAAAAATCAATATTTCTTTATTATACCACAGATGAACTGGATGTTCACAAACAACAAGACTCCCACTGAATATTATGTAATTTAGATCTTTATGATACCACCCATATTCTTTAAGATCACCTAGGTACTACAGATTCTATTTCTGCCACCACAACCGCGAAAACATTACTATGTTCCGTTTTGAAGGAAGTATATGCCACAAGGAAATAATATACAATGCATATCTTCTCAAATTCCTCATTATTATGAGCAAGAGTATCAGTCAATATAAAAAACTTCCCTACTTTAAAACAAGGCATTATGTCCTAATATCAAGGAGTATGGTAACATTACTATCATGAAACCTAACCATCACCATGATCTTTACCATGGTGTTATGCGAATTTTTCAAAAGTGGTTGTTTAATCAATGATAAGATACTGCTGGTATGAAATTACAATGAATGATAAAGGGAGTCTGTCATCAAATGAAACATATTCCTGATAAGGTTTTTAGTAATAATTCCTTATCTATATGGTAATTTTAGTACTGGTTACTGGTGGTAGAGTAAGTCTTAAGAGAGGAAATTGCTACTGCTACTGTTTTAACCATAGTACAAAGTAACAAAGCATGTATACTCTCTGATGTTAAGATTCTTGACTTCTTTCTAACAAGAGTTCTATGTCATTCTCCCACAGCTATGAACAAATGTCTAGATGTTTTGTGAAATGTTTTGGCTTGTCCTTCGTAATACGAACAATGAGGGTATGTACAAATCCTCCAAGTCAAAAGGCATCTGGTACAGAAAGAAAGAAACAATCAAAAGTGCTCCAAATAATATTCCTTGGTTTGGCTGGTTATGTTCCAATGAACAAGTTCCTCTTCTTAATGAGAGTAACTCGTACTGACACTTGTGATTATTGTGGTAAGACGGAGGATTTACAAATATTTTGTGTTGGACTGTGACCAATACACCCTGCGTGAGAGATTTTTCCTATCTTCCTCTACACAATGGCCAGCTAAGTGTGTAATAAAAAATGGTGCCAGGGATTCCGTCTAGTTATAGCATGGGCGTCTTCAAGAGGAGTGTGAATAGGTTCAGGCCAAGCGCTGGGCTATTGTAGTTAACGTAAATTATTTAAAGTTTTAAAACTGAAATGGTACTCACCAATTTGTCCAGTACATGTCGTACACGTTGAGGAGTACTGGAGTCTGTCCAGGTCTAGGAGGGCGCGGCTCGTTGCGGCGCTGCAGTATGGAGATGCACGAGGGAAACATCGTGCAGATTCCGCACGACTACATACAAACACACATATATATATAAGATATACAGTAAACGGATACTAAAACCAGGTCTTTATTATCGGAGACCATCTAAGGAGATACCATTGCAACGGCTATTTCTGCCGCCAAATAGTAGTGTGAAAACATTACCGTGTTCCAATCTGAAGGGCGCCGACTATTGCCACATTGTTATGGGTCAGCATATCATTTACCATCAGATTAACATCTTGCTAATTTGGTCACACATTTAAATTCTGATGAAGGCAAACCAGGATCTGTTGACATGGAGACCCTCAAAGAAAGCTTATGCTCACCAGTAGATATCATCAGGATACTTGATTAATTCTTAAGAAATATATCACTAATAGAAATATGGTAGACCTTCTGGACTTTTGACAATAATTAATGTCATACAACTAGAACAAGAAGCAAAGCTCCTCAAACTCCATCAAATACAAAACTATCTAAACATATGATCGGTTATGATCTGTAGTAGGTTCCTTAAATATGAAGACTATCTCTCTGGTAACTGTCTAGATAGTCTGTGTAAACTTAGTAGAGCAAATTTCCACCACCAAGAAATCATTTAAAGGTATCATCTGTCTACATTACTCATGGTAGATAAACAGTTACATATAATATCTAGAGCTACAAGTAAAGAGTTTTGAAGTCCAGCTTCCTATAAGTGGGCTGTCCATGTGTGCTCGATTAAGTACTTCCGGTGGACATATCACATATCCTGCCTGTTGCTGATTTATAAACTAGAAGCTAGCAATGCTAACTACACATCAATATATAATGAATAAAAATATTAATATCAGTTTAATATTGGTCAAGCGTTTCCATGGAGAACTTGGATTTGAAAGATGAATCAGAGCTGAAGCCGAGCTGGAGAGCTAGTATTTTTATAGTTACAATTCACATAATCTTATATGAGTTATATAATAAATAGCATCTATTTTAGTTCCTCAATTTCTGGCTTTAATAAAGAAGCACAAAAAGCTTAGTTTTATATATTAGCTTAGTTTTTAAGCAGTTATTTACACAATTATTGAACAAAAGCAGGTTCAATTCAACATGTGATACTCCTAGCCATTTATAATTGACTCTACAGAAGCATAGTAAATGTGACCTAGTAATAAAAAATTAAGCTCTTTCCTTTTCAAGTGATATATAAAATGATTTTGATCTGAATATGTGAACACTGATCACTGTTAAAGTAAAATGTAGTGTAGGAACACAGTGTTACCATGGTAAAAAATATAATTACATGTTCAATTATTCATTATTTAAATAATTGAACAATGACTATTCAAACTGAAAAGTTTCTCTGAATAAAAAAGTTTCTCCACCGATTAGAATCAGGAATGAGGTCTGTAAAACTATGGCCACTTAAATAGCCCCAAAGGTTGCTACACTTGCATGAAAGACTGGTGGCTGGTGGAGAAGAGAGATCCTTAAGAATAATACCCGTTTACCAGCAGATGCAGTGCTGAAGATCTTTTCAAAGTTGACCAAAGATCTAATAGAGATCAAGAGAAACCATTGATTGGATGCGGACCACTGATAAGAGTGGAGATGTTTGTCGAAGGCTTGTGTCTAACAGC
>DWIB01000224.1:0-12067 GCA_018248155.1 Cressida cressida
AGAGAGGAGTACTCTTTGATCCATTCTATTGAGGCGGGTTCTTCCAAGTTATGATCGCAAGGCAGAGCTACAGATTCATGAAATTTCGCAGTGTAGACTTCGGGCTTGTTATCAGGGGGATACAACTGATTAAAGGGTCCTGAAATTGCGTATTTTATTATGTATAATACAAATAAACAAATAAGTATAAAGAAGAATATAAAAAACGTAAACCTTACTGTTACTAATAAGTTTTCTTAAGAAATACTATTGTAATAATTGTTTTACCTGGTACAACAACTAAGTTGAAATCATCATAGAATGTTCTTCCGTATGGATCGTTTCCAGTACACCTATATACACCGGCGTCAGATTCCTCAACTCCTTGCAGTACCAACAAAGCTCCATCGCCGTAAGTCTAAAGTAGCTCAAGTTAATATAAAATCATGTGATATATGTAATAATTAGTTATGTTTTCAAAACCTTTGACAATTTTCATAATGTGAATAATAATAAATATTTCATCTCAACACATCGATATGAAATAACTTACCCTTGATTCTACATATTGGTTAGTGCCGTAACGTTCCCAATATACTCTGGTGTCCCTTGAACCACTTTTGCACATGACTTCAACATTTTCACCCACTGTATACTGCTTTCTGGGTTGTTCGATTGTAACTAGTTTCGGTGGTTCATTACGCGGCCCTACGGTAATTATTGTTTGTTAAAATCGAAGTAAAAAAAATAATAAAGCCACAGATTGCGCAGCCATCATGATAATTACTTAAACACTTGTAAGCAGTTAGCGGAAAGCACACACAACTACTGAAGAGAAAAACATTGTCACTAAAAGAAAGCTACTAAAGCTTTAAAGCACTAACTATTTAAAAGCAAAAACTTGAAAGTGCTTTAGAGACACAGAGACACTTGAGAGTGTTTTAGTATACACAGTAATATTACTAGAAATGTTAACAGAGAAAAGAACACAGATACAGTGACAAGTACAGAAGACAAGACAAGACAAAAGAACAAGTACAGAAAGAAACACAAATATCTGATAGAAAATATATAAACAGTGGCATTATGATAAATTTATGCTATTGACAAGTATAAAAATAGATGGATGAATATATATTAAAATATCCAGTAAAGGATCGCTGGATATTTTAATTTACAATATATTTTATAATATCATGATTATAGCTAATCATTAACAACTAATGACGGCGTTTCTTTAAATGTATTTTTTTTTTTATTTTAATGACAATAATTAATCATCCATTCAATTATATACATTTAGGTATAAATTTTGTCTATGCAAATTTGAAAGTACACAGGAAAGAAGAAACAGATAGAGAGAGAAAAATAAAAGATAAAACAGATATAAAAGAATATTTAGAAGAATAGATAGCGTAATACAAGAATAAACAGAAGAGATTTCTCATTAAAAAGCGAATTATTGCTTCTGTTAGTAATGTATTAATATGAGCGTTAGTCACGTCTTAACAAAACTAAAATTTTGAGTTACAGTATAAACATTTTCGTAAAAAATATCCCAAATAATAGAGTGTCCTGTGGCAGATTTAGGATTTGAGATTCAAATATTTTTCTCATCTTTCTCTTTATGACAAATATATGTATGTTCTAAAATAATAACGTCCTTTAATTTAATAAAAAAATCCTTAATCTGCTACGGTACGCATTATATATAAACACTTGTCTATATAATCTGTATGTACGTATTTGATACGGAATTATATTAACTAATTATAAATGGAGATATTGTAGTGATTGCGAATTCTTCTTGTGCAGTATGACGAATAATGTATTTGTGATATACAATGATTTGTTAATAATGTGAATTTGATTTTGTTATTTACAGAACCCGCATATAGACGATCGTATAGAACGCATTAGATCTTTTCTCGGGTACAATTACCATCATAATTCTCGTTTCTCAATCTCCTCCGATAACGTCGTTTGTTGTATTGGTGGCACATCTCATCGCTAGAATCCTGACAATCTCTGTATCCATCACAGACAAGAGGTCTGTCAACGCAATTCGTATCGTCGAAACAACGAAATTGCTTTTTGGAACATTTAATACCTTAATGTAAAAATAAAAGGGTCAGCATAAACAAAGGGTTAATAAAGTTATTTAAAAATAAGTAAATTTTTCTGTAGTCTAGGTAAAAAGAGGGTAAATGAGAGAGACTAATCATGCAGAAATTATTCGAAGCTTTAAGGGATAAGGATCGGGTCAACTTGGGTGGTAACTTTTAGGATGCTACAACTGACCCTCGATAAGCAAGTTGATGTAATTAGTAGTCTGCCTGCCAAATTGGTCGTATATGTTGCATATATAGCGTCCACTGTCAGATTTCATAGCGAGTCGTATGAAAATAGAGCCATCCTTGTTTTGTCTTGCTGAGCGTGGCAGTGCCTTGCCATCTTTGGTCCATTTGATGTTCAGGTTATCTTGAGACACGTTGCAGCTTAAGTGTATAGCAGCGCCCACGTGGGCGGTTAGCTCGTTATTGTGAAACTTCGAATCCACTTCACCAATCTCGTCTACGGTTTGATTAATACATGCGTGTAACAAAAGCTTTCAATATTAATGCATAATTACAATAGTTTATCGTCAAGCCACAAAAGTTAAGGAATTAAACACACTGGGATGAAAATGTCGAAAAATAATGAGAAAATGTTATATCCATGTCACCACATTTTAAAGTGGTGACACGGACACAACATTTTAATTTTTTATATACATATTTCAACTGAAATTTATATCTTTTTCTTATATATAGATTTACATATTTCATGTGAAGTTTATATTTTTTTCATATATTTTGATTTACGACTTATATAATCCAACATCTCCAGTCTAAACGATTGGATTGTTAACTCTAAAACAGGTGTCATAGGGCGTGCTTGTCACGGTGTCGCAAGCGACGACGACGATACATGTGCTGTCAGCTATCAGTGTAAGTAGGTGCTATCAATAAAGGATGGTAAGTAGAAAAAAAAATAATATTAATTAATTAAGTATAAGATGCAAAATGACGGCAGCCATCCTGCCAAACTTACCACTGACGATGACTTCCGCTGTAGCTGAAGCATTTGCTATTGGATTACGAGCGACACATTCATATTTACCAGCGTCCTCAACTTCTATTTGATGGAAGATTAGAGTGGAGTCCCTGATTTCAACACGGCTACAAACACATACAAAACTTAAATTAGATTCAGTGAAGACTCTAACATGAAATTCGTTTTCAATTTTTTTTGTAAATAATTGTTTAGTTTTATCTAAATCATATTTTACCTCGATGGTTGTGTATTGACTGGTTTCCAAACAACTTCTTGTATGTTTTCTCCGCTGACAACGCACTCTACAGTTGGTGACTGTCCTGGCTGCACAGTTTGTACAGGCGGACGCAGAGTTATTTTAGGCAACGTCATAACATAAAGGTTAATTGCTATCGCGTTCTGAACTTCATTTGTGTAGCGATTCGTTAGCAAGCACTCGTACACTCCAGAGTCGTCCTTCGATGCCTACAAAATTTTATTTCTTAGCCTATTTTCATTTCAACTGATGTTTATTACAACTGCGCTCAACAATTATATGTTAGTTGAAACGTTTAGAATAGAAAACGAAATAGAATAACTACATAAAGGAAAATACAAATTTTAGGGAAAAGACGTATCTCGAAAGATATTTCAATAATATGGATTAACCAAAGTTAATTTGTTACTTACATTTCTAATAATAAGCACAGAGCCTCTATCAACGGCATTGTATCCCAATGATTGTCCATTCGCTCTGCGCCACTTTACTTCAAACTCACCGGAAGTTCCGCAACTGGATAAAAATAATATTGCGTTAAAATAAAAAGTATTATACAGGATAAAATAATTACAACATCTCAATAGTGATATATATTAGTATAACAGGTTTTACCTGAGCTGCGCGTTCCTCCCTTCAATCGCAATAGTTTTATTCAGAATATCGTAATAATCTCCACTATTCACGTCCGAATTCGAGTCTTTATTTCCCTCTGAAAAATTGTAATAATTTAATAACTAATAAACAAACCGAAGTAGTTTGAAGACTCGTTTCATCTGATCTGAAGCCGTTAAGAAACAACTGTTCTAATGTCAGAGATTTTATTAAAGATTAAGGAGCGAATTCGTATGTACAATCGATTTATGATTCATCGCTGCTCTCCTTTAATATTATGATTACCAGTAACATACAGTATATTGTTATTACCGATCCGATCGCCAAATCCGCCATCTCCTCGGTCAACGCGTATAGCGAACTGTTCGTCGATGGTCGCAGCGGCAGATGAAGCAGTGCATACGTAATCGCGGTCATCGCGCTCACTTACAGATGGTATGCGCAATACTGCAATACCAGGCGATGGTGCCACCACTTCGCGAAGATCTGGACTTGCTGTAACGTACAAACGTGAATTAGCTCTCTTCGAAACGCGGAGAACTGGATATCAAATAATAGCTAAAAACTGCTCAACTTACTCTTTATGGAGACCATCGGTTCTGGGTATCCTTGTGCTCTGCATTCGATGGTCACCGATTCACCCCTTATCGCCTCCACATAGTTACTAGGCGTAATTATAATTTCCGGTGGAGATCGGACCTTGATAACAGCACTTGCTCTATCCGAACCCGCTTCGTTAGTTGCTGTGCAAATGTATTCACCTTCGTCGTTGACATCGATTTTCTCAAATCTGCGGTAAAAAATAGTAAGTAAATTATACAACAATGACGGCAGGAGCTTGATCTTAGTAAGTTAGCTAGCAGACAATACCTGAGTACATTGTTGGGTAGTATTTGAGTGCGAGGTGCAAGAGTACGTCCTCCAGCACGTTCCCAGAGGACTACAGGTTCAGGTACTCCAGCTTGAACTTGGCAAATCAGATCAAAGCGTCCGTTCAGTGCTACTGCTTGTTCACCCGATGGCCAGATTGCCACACGAGGCACTTCTCGCTCTGTTCACATTTAAACAAATTATTCAATATGCTAATAAGTAAATTTTTGTAATATCCAATCTACTATGTATATTATATTTAATAGCAGCAAAACTTTGGAAATATTATAATTGATTTATAAGTGTTTACTGCCTTTGTTAGTTACAGATTTTCGCCATTTATTTTAAATTACTGTCAAAGTTTACATTTCTATAATTTAACTGTTAAGGAACTCACTCTCAATTGCCACATAAACGTAGATAGTGGCAATACGGTTTCCATTGATAGTTCCTTCGCAAAGATAGTAGCCTTGATCACTTTCTTGCGCATTCGATATAATTAGGGTGTTATCTCGTTGACTTACACTCGGGCCGAAATCACTTTGATACTGTTGAATTTTAAAAAAATATCTACTTATTATGGGAACAAGACTAAATCAGAAAAATATGTAGAAAGTAATCTTATCAACCGAATGTTTATTAAAAATTATCAAAATATTGGATGTCCCGTTTCAGATTTAGAGTTTCTTAATTAAAATGAAGGATGTTATTATTTCATAATATACATATGTTTTTCAAGAAAAAAACAGACAAGACATGCGGATTTTATTTATTGATAATCACTTTGTCCCACTTCTGGACCTACGTTTTAATCAAACTTTCACTCGGTGCTTCACTTAAGCGACGAATATTGTAGTGATAACAAAATCTCCGGTGAGCGGTAACAATACGCAGATTTATTAGCTTTAAAATAACACTTTAACTGCGATAACATAAATGACTAATACGCACAAATGTCGCATCAAATTGTAAACCTTTCTTGGTTTCTTGCGCAAGAGTTATAAAAATATTTAAATTTTAATTTCTGAATCTGCCACGGGACACCATATGCTTAGCAGAAAACATTCTACTCACTTTAGTCCATTTGATCAATGGCAATGGGTTTCCAAGTGGACTGCAGTCTACAGATCCACTTCCTCCTGTGGGTATTCTCAAATCGGACACTGAGACTGTGATGTTAGATGCTTCTGCAGGTGATGGTGGTCCGAGTGGTATGATTGTTACGACTACAGGCATAGGTACGATATCCGTCGACATCGATTGGCAAATGTAGATGCCTTGGTTCTCTGGAGTCGCATTGTCGATATAGAGCACTCCATTATCTGATCGTACATTTTGTAAGAGCTGCACTCCGTCTTGTCTTTAATCAGAAAGAATGTTTAAGTGAATTATTCCCAATCATGCAAATCATTATTAAAATAGTATAAAACATATTGCCGATTATGATAACCTCGAAAATTGTATGTAACAGTAAACAATATAACATACTTTTCCCTATACAGACTCTTACCTGATCCATTCAATGGTGCCGGCTGGTACGGTGGTGGTACCAGTGCAAACGATACGAGTGCTTTGTCCCTCAGTAAGATTTGCTGCAGAAGTAGATACAGTAAGTCTTTCACGTGGTGGTCTTGATGGTCTAGCGCGAACCGTTATAATAACTGATTTATCTGTCGAACCCACTGCATTAGATGCTATACATCTAAAAAACGAAACAATAAACAAATGTTGTTAAGATAAAAGTTATAAATTACATTAGAAACTACACTGTTGTAACTAGTTAGATTACCTGTATTCTCCAGAGTCTTCTTCGAGGGCACTGTCGATAACGAAGTATGAGTCGTACCGAGACGCTCTATATATAGGTCTGTTAGATGCTCTTTGCCATGTGATCCTCGGAGCAGGATTGCCAGATACTTGGCACTCCAATTCGACTCTATCTCCTTCGTAGAATTCGTTATTGTCTGACCTAATACTTACGATAGGGAGAGTCATAGGGTTACCTAAAAAATATTTTTTATTTAATATGTATTATATATTAGTAAAGTTTTTAGTAGAATTTAATACTACCTTTTGCGTAGAACACCCAATCAGGAACAACTATTCCGTTGAGAATGCATTAAAATATTAAAGTGTATTAAATTTTAAAATATGAGTATGAAATATATTACTATGTTATTCTTATTGTTATGCATCTTATATACTAAATTATAGAACAATCATTTACCTGGCACTTTGAGCGTCGCGATGGCTTGACCTGTGGAAATTCCATCACTGGTCTGACAAATGTATTGTCCACTATCAGAAATCTGAAGGTTTGTAATGAGAAGCTCTCCGCTTGTGTAGTTAATGTACGTTCTTTCTAAAGGCAAGTTTCCATCGACCTTGGTCCAGTTAACTGGCAAAATGCTGTGAGTGTACCTGCTTTGAGCCTCGCAAACGAATTTTACTGAATTTCCAACTTCTACAACCATTATCGAGGGACTGTTAATTTTAACTGAGATCGTCGACTGCGGTGGAGGTGGAATCGTGGAATTAACCTCATTTTCTCCTTCTGAAAGTTTTTTATAAATTTAAATGAGAATTATCTATATACGATTCAAGATATATAAACAAAATAAATCACGTGACTGGTATTGGAATATAATCAGTTACGAATTACATCCAGACTATATAACAAACATTAAACTAACAAACATGTAGAACATCACAACTTTCTGCAACCCGCCACATTATTTTTTTTAAACATTTAACAATTCATTATAAAGCAAAAACGAGACAGTGAAGTAAACGTTCACGGTGTTATAATTATCCGAATTTCTCTCCATTTCTACCTTTCTCTGGTAACGTTGTCGTCAATACCCCAAGCGTGAAACCCCTTTGAGTTATAGTATGACATTCGTAAATTTCCCCTTGATGTCTCGTATCCCAAACAGTTTGCCAAGTGTTTTCACCGCGCCAGCCATCGTTATAGAGTCTGGACTCATTGTAATACTTCATAGGTAACATTTCTCTACCCTCAAAAAAGAACTTAATTGTCAAAGGCTCTGGTGCTCTGTATTTGCATGTAAATGTGACCTTCCTTGTGAAAGGATTACTATCACCAATTGCTTGGATTTTCGGATGGAGTTCCATGATTAGGCCTAAATGTTTTCAGAGAGTGTTATTTAATAAATTTGCACAAATTCTATGACAAATATTAAAAAGTTTTGAAAAAATTGAACCTAGTTATAATTCTTTAAATTAATTGGGGAGTTTAAGAAAGGTAGGAAGTTTACTAAGTACCTCGTTTTATTCCAATGATCGCTTGTACAGTATATTATCAAAATACGCGTAAAATTCAAAGACAGTGTAACTTACCAACGGTGGAGCAGTCAGGTCCTATGTAAGGAGGTCGGCAGTTACACACGACCTTGTCGTAGGGTAGGAGCTCGCAGTCATGGCCGTTACAATCGCATGGCTGGCACAAGCCACTCACATCTTTGTAATAACCGGGTAGACATGTCTCGCAGCTAGTGCCAGAGTAACCTTCTGGGCACATGCAAACCTAAAAACATATTTATATATGTTAAATGCGAAATTTTATCTAGTATTTATGCATCTCACCCCTAAGATGAACTTTACATATTTTTAATATATAATATCCATTTACCTCTAATCCTTTAGCAGCTGGTGCCCCATTGCTGTATATCTCAGTGGCTGTATCCATGGAAACGTCTGCTATTGCTGTTGTTGTAACATCAGGTGATAGCGTTGCCTTGACCAAGACTCTCTTAAGATCTTGAAGTATAAACATGAAGTCTTCACGGCTGGCAGGTGTCGGTGTATTCAAAATGTACCATCCATCCTCTCGTAATGGTACTTGGAAGCTCTAGAATTTAAAAATTTGTATATTTATCTCACTAAAACTTTGAATTAAATGCAGCAATAATTTTTCGATGGTATTACGTACCGTAGTTTCACCGGATCTTATTGGCGAGGGACTTATCCAGGAGATAGACCTTCCGTTTCCAACTAGTACGATAACGGCATTCGCTTGGTCAGGTCTACTACTTTCATATTTTTGGGTTAGTGACAAGGTACCACCATACGATAGTACTCGGTTACCTGTAATAGAGATTATATGTCATAAAATGCAATAAAAAAACATTTGCATGAGGCAACAGATTATCTTGTGAAATACAAATGAAAATCTCAAATTTTGTTTAAGATATTTACCAGGGAAGACAGGTAGGGACCAATAAAAGTCAGTGCTTGGTCGCATGGTGAATGAGTACATGAGTTCGCTCTCATGAGGTGCTGGGAAGAACTGGTCTTTGATCACCTCCGATGCGAATAGATCCATCATGGTATAACCGCCATTGTTTTCGCCAACTATCGGTGCCGCCAAAGCAATCCTCGAGTAGTGGGTAGCCTAAAAATAAGGAAGAATCTTAAAAACCATTTTTTAACACTTTTTAACACGGACTTGTTTATTCGCTTCGTTAAACTTTTGCATAATTAGATTCAGCGAAATTATCTATGTATTACAGTTAAATCAGTGTTAAAGTTAATACTATTTGAATACTTACTTCATGGCAATTTGATGTAGCTCCTGAGCAATAGCATGGAATGCATCCTAGAGGATTGGCAGAATCCAAGCCGAAGGTACCTGCACGACAGCGATCACAAGACGGTCCTTCAACATTTATCTTACAGCGGCAGTATCCTGAACCATCGCATGGACCTTCTGTTCCTCGTGGATCACAACTGTGAAAGTATATCAAGTATAGTAACAGAAAAAAAACTGTGGATATTGAAGATTAGTTCCTGAACAGTTATTAAAACAATATTGACTTACTTGCAGAATGCAGGTGTAGTTGATTCGGATACACAGTTACCGTTAGAGTCCTGTACGAATCCTTCTTTACAATATTCGCAATTAGGTCCTGCAGTGTTATCGGCGCAATCCTTAAAAAAAACAAGTGTTACGTATAAACAACTGTCATAAAAAAGTTTAAACCAAAGTCATCTTTTAATCATTTCAATGTGTAATTAAATAACGATCAGAATTTCGATTATTTCATCGGATATTTGGTAATCATTGATTAATTATTACTACAGTAATTCAATCAACTTACGTAGCACTCTCTAGTTTCCGGGTGGCACATACTTGAGTGTCCATTGCATTCACACAATTCGCAGTGTTTCAAATACAACCCTCTGTATAAACTCCTGGAAACAAAAACATATATATTTCAGCATTTATTTAATAGAAAGATGTTAATGGTAATTCCTTTACATTTTTATATATTTTTCAGTAATAAGTTTCAAATAACAGCTAAAATGGTTTATCTGTTACAGCTTAAATTTTATAATTTGTTATATTTTAACTGACCTTGTGTATCCAGGTGCACAGTTTTCGCAAGAGGTTCCAATGTATCCCTTCGGGCAAACACATTGCTCTACATGTAAAGCCAATGGTCCATTGCCATTGGACTCAGCTGTCTCGATACTCGCATCAGAAATTGATGCCACATCGTTAGAGTTATATGATGCCTTTATCAGAATGGTCTTCAAATGCGCTAAGGCCAAAAGGAAGAACTCACGAGAAACCTCTTTGCCATCAGGCCTGTAATTAAATGTATTTTTAGTAGACAAGTTGATTATTAGTAAAACACTAAACAATCGAAGCTGTATTTACCTCTGCCATCCTTTCTCCAACAACTGTACTCTTGCTGTTAAAGTTCCATCGCTGTTTGGTTCAAAGTTGCCGAAGTAGTGGAAAGTTACGTCCTACGATAAGCCATAAATATAAGTAATTTTATTTATACTCGTTCGTACATTACATAATGGTAAGTTTTTACTAACAAAACTATAGAAATTATAAAAGGTATACTAACACTAATAAGTTGGATATCAGCTGCGTTATTCCTTGGTCCGTAAGTAGGGACGTTATTGATGGTATAACTGAGGTATCCACCGTATGATGTCACTTTGTCACCAGAGAAACTGAAAGTAAATGTAAATAAAAAAATAGGGTTACATATACATTTTAATGGTAACAAAATTACAGATAATTAATGATAAATCTACCTCGGCGGTAAGCTCCAGTAGTAGATTGAAGGCCTTGATCTATCAATGCTTGGTAAATTAACTTCGCCTCTGTAAAGCTGTGGCTGCAGACTGGTTTCAACAGGTGCATTATATTTGATAGCTCCGGCACTGTTGGATGGTGCACTCGAGTACACTTTAACTTGATTGACAACGTTGGGCACATTAAAACTGACGGTCATTGATTTACGGCGAAGATTTGTGCTGCTTGTGCATTGCTGTGAAACTCCTGAACAGAAGCACAACGCACACCCTTGCCTGAAATAAATTTATTACTTTATTCATTATGTAATGAGTTATCAACTATTTTTTATATGAATTTTAAATGCCTTTCTTTTAACTTAAAAATTAATATATAAAGTTCAAAATCACCTGAAGTCCTCAGAAAGGTAGAAAGTTCCATTCTTGCATTCATCGCAGTAACGTCCTTGAACGTTGTCCTTGCAGACACATTCATCAGGTGAACGGACGTTGTTGGTTCCAGCTGGGTTGCAGTTATCTGATGGTTTCGGTTTGCAAGAATCACCAGGGATCAACGGGTTTCCAATATATCCTTCTCCACAATAGCGGCAATCTGGGCCTTCGTAGCTAAAAACACATATTGTTGTAATACAGGTATATTAATAAATAAATTCAAGTAAAATTTACTTAATGTAAAACAGATTTACCCAGGGAAGCAATCACAAATGACTTCACCGGAGACCCCGATGGAACAAGTCCTGGCAAATTGGTTTCCACGATTTGTTAGTGGGCAAGGGCAGGGTTTGCAGTCGTAGCCGCTGTTGGGGTCACCATATGTACCCTCGGGGCAAGTTCTCTTTGGCACACAGTCGCCAAGCCATGGTCCGTTTTTAACGCGCACGTAATTTGCAGCACATTTCTTAAAAAAAAAAACAGAGTTAAAGTGTTATGTAATCAAGATAAATACGGTATTCGTTTCGTAATATTATAATTTATAGATTCCTACCTGACATGAGAGTCCTTCGTATCCAGGAGGACAAGTACATTCCTCAACAAGACTCGCAGCACCTAGTCCTACGTTGATAAGTTGTGCCGATTCCATAGCGAAGTCAGTGATGTTAACACCTGCGTTGTTAATACCCGCGCGGAGAAGTATCATCTCAACATTATCCAAACTATAAGAAAAAATTGGTTTAT
>DWIB01000225.1:0-12037 GCA_018248155.1 Cressida cressida
TACCTGGTCTATAAATAAACTTCGCATTAACAGCTTAAATTATATTACTTTTTTAGTTTTTAAAAGTATACTTTTATGTTTGAAATTATGTTTTAGCGGAAAGCAAAATTGGTGGTGCTTTTGGTCAGCAACAGATCTGTAACTATGCTCAGATAGGCATATCCATTGAGCCGGAGACTAATGTGGAACTGCTAGCATCGGCAGTTGTAAGTACCTTGTGTATATTTTATCTAACAAAGTGTCTATACAAACGATAGGTTCACCCGGTAAGTGATACACTCATGTTTAACAATGTGGCGCTATATATAATGATGTTTGCAACACCACATTGTGTTTGCTGTCTCGTGACGAAAGATACGAGTACCTACCACTAGAAAAAAATATTGTTACTCCATGCATGTTACAATTAATTACATATATGTTGTGTCTTTGCATACATACATAATTTTTTGTTTAGAAATATAGACAATGTTTGTAACAAAACTCCTGCTTCTTATGAACTATTGCTATGAGTAGATCAATATTTGATTAACCTCAATATTTACAGGCGCAGGAGACGGACCAGTATGTGACTTTTGCACAGAAAATGTTAGAGAACTTAGTCAATTTCGTGGCATCATTCTCAGTGACACAAGATCAAATGACTCCAACACCAGGTGTCTCCTACATCTCCCTGAACACCCTGCACACATGGTATCAGAACTTTGAGAGAAGACTACAACAGAATCCTAACTTTTGGAAGAACTAGTGTAGTTTAATGAGTGTGTAGAAGAGAAGAGCAGAGAGACGTATCTGTGTATTGTTTTGTTTATTAATTAGAAAGTTTTTACAAGTAGAAAGGATTTAATAAATGAAGTGATTAAATCCTACACTTCTGCCTACCAATGGTTTACATGCATTATTAGCAATTATGCCTACACAGAAAAATTTATTGAAGTCAAAATAAATTATACAAAATAATACAAAATGGATTCCATTCAGTGTCCAACCTATCATCCATGTTATCTATAAAATTATTACATAAGGTCATTTATTATGTAGTAATTTTAAAACGAGTATGTGTAATTTACATTGATAATATTTTATATTGCTTGGTACCTCCCTGCCCCCTCGAGGGATCTACCACCAGTGAATGAGAAACAATTTTCATAATACTGTTAAAAATCAGATGTGTCTCATATCTGCAGGAATCGACGCGCAATATGGCTTACCCATTAAAAACAGTGCAGAAAGTAATTTAAGGAATGGCTACAAGTTTCAAATTATTGATGCTTAAACTCTATTTCTCCTAAAATATTTTTACTTTAAAGGTAAAACGATGACTTCGTGCATGTCATTAACAGAGACTGCTTAATAAATTATATTTTTACCTAGAAAAATTATTTTTATTTTGTTTTTTGACATTGACCCCATATTGATAAACCCAACACGGCGGCGCGCTGGACACTGATCGCCCGAGAATTACCTTTAGTTCACTGGCATCAACAATGTTTGTAGAAAATATATAAACTCTGATTACTCTTATGTATGCCTGCATGCTACTAAAGGAAAAAATAATTTTCAGAGGTAGGCTACAGATGATGACTTATCGACATTGGCCAAAGCCATGCCATCAAATGCAACGCGACGTTTTCAAAATTGAACAGTAGTGCTGAACTGGTTACCAGAGAGACGTTGATGGTTCAGCAGTCGTATAACAAGTTTACGAGCTGTATTACTAGGGAAAGGCTAATCTTGTAACCGTTTTCTTGACCCCTAATTTCCAAAAAGTAAACTGGAGAGAACCATACCACCATCAAAATATCAAACCTTTGTCAGGTCTATATACATATACATAGCAAAAGAAGTTTGGTACTAAGCGAGAACAGTTTCTAACATTGTATTAAGCACCTGTCCTATTGTGTGCAGAATCTCAACTTAGCATGTGCTACCAAATACCAACTAGGTGCTTACGATTCGGTAGGAAGGTTCGCCTTTAGGTAAGTCCGTGATAAAGAGCGGACCAAGTACTAAACTCGATTGACGCTTCGACCTTCATGAACACGAATAATGAAGGAATGAGAGTTTACCAGTGTTGATGTTTTTTTTTCCCAGGTATAACCTGATAACCTCTAAAAGTCAATAGGCTATTTCTAGAGCAGTGCATTTAACCACCAGACTACATCGTCGTGTACCATCAGATGAATTAGTTGTAAAGCTACAATCTATATAACAAAAAAAGCGAAGGGATATATAAACTCGCTTGTACAATATAAGCATTATTTCATCAAGAACTCATAACCATTAAATAAACACAGTGTTTAATGCACTTCATACGTCTATTGTTGACCGTGTGTATTCTGTTCAACTTCCCAGAGAGTCAGCACAACAAGAGGGTTTTTGAAAAGACGTGGTCAGCAGGACGTCCATTTACTGACTGACTTATTCTAACTTATTGTATGGTTTAAATACTACTTGGACCATTAGGTTCCCATGCTCTTTATCCAAATTGCATATCCGAAACACTTTTTGAACTATTTTGAAGAAGGACATCGGCATCCCTCTTATAAATTTGTCATTGCTGCATTCCTGTTACTTTAATTGCGGTCGCCGATGACCGGTTTGGTTTGGGTCTCGTGGTGGGAATATTACAGTATGAGTGATTAAATTACTCATAATAACAATTAGCAATAACATCAGTTCATCTGAAAGAAAGTGAGAAATTTGCACGCGTTATTAAATCAAGTGATGACCACATTTTTTGTTAAGTGAAGAATAGAAGACTTAACTATACTACTGGATACTGGATCAACAGCACACGCCGACAACATAACAAACAATGGAGAGAAACACTTGTTATTTGGGACACCTGTAGTTACGAAACTTAAAAACAAAACTCGATTGAATGTATTTATGTAATTTCAATTGGAGAATTTGTTGATCAATTTATCAAAAAAAAAAAAATATTTTTTAATAACAAGTTTGTCGACTTCGGTATTCTGTTAACAGTTAACATGTTTGTTAATAGTGGCGCGAAACCAAATGCGTACTATTTCGATAAATAAACCGAACGCACTAGTCGTCGGTGAGAGTTATTGCAATGTAGGCGACGCTCAGTGTAGTTCAGTCGTCCGTCGCCAGGAAGGGATGCTGCAGCGCATCGTGCGCGGAGATGCGCAGGGCGGGGTCGGGCTCCAGCAGGCGCGCCGCCAGCGCGAACGCACTGTCCGGGAACCCGCCCACGCGCGCACCTGCAGTGAAGCTGCTCGCCTGTACGCACACAATGCATTTATTACATTATAACTGTTAGCGCGTCTTTGTGCCCTTAAAACTAAATTTACTAGTTTGATCTCAACACCATGGACAGTGAGCATGTTTTTAACGTAATTATATTTAAACATTTATGAAAGCGGCGGCGGCAGACACTTACAGACACGCCCTCCTCGGGGCACAGGCAGGCGACGCACGGCAGGCGGCACTCCGCGCACGCGCCGCCGACCGAGGGCGCGGGGCGGTGCCGCGGCGGCGGGGCGGGCGCGCCGCGCACGAGCGCGCTCAGCTTACGCAGGCACAGCCCCGGCCGCCGCATCGATGTGACTACACGCCGCCCTAAAATTTCCTATTTCTTAAAAACATTAACATTATATCGTCGTATTAATTTTTACCACAAATATATTCGGGTGTTGCGGCCATGCGTACATTGTGCTAACACACCGCCTTCTCACTACCTGGAAACTGCACATGTTGTGCGTGTGAATGTGTAGGTGTGTGTGTGTGCGTGGTACTCCACTAATGATGAATAATAAACAAACGCAGAAAGGTGTAGGTACCGAGCGCGCTGGCGGTACGCTGCACGGCCTCGGTGCCCAGCAAGTCCACAAGCTCGGCCAGCGCGGACACGTCGTCCGTCGCGCGGAAGAACGGATACCTGCGGACCAGCAACACGTCACGTCACATTTAACTTCTGGAACTAACGTATCGCTATTAACGTTTTTAACTTATATAGTCTGCTTCTTGACTACAAACTCTCATTATGAAAAGTGGAAATGTAATAAATTTTTTAGAGATTAACGTAATGTAAAGCCAATTTATAGTCTTCTCTTAAAGACTACCACACCTCATAGCAGGAAGAAAACACTAAAGCCGAGAGACTGTTCGTGTTATTAATGACTGGGCGAAATGCTTTGTGCTTACCTGCAGAATATCGACAAGGGGTATTTGTGAGTCGTGTGTCTAAAATCTGATCAGTTCTGGAACTGCCGTTTGTTAACAAGCGCACCTGCTCAAATATGATAGCAGTACTCCATACATAGTACTCAAAACACAAAAAGTCGTACTCTAACAAGAATTCCAAGATCTTTGCCATTGTATGACTTGGAATTTTATACCGAATCCACCCTGTGATTTAAATTATCAAACTTTTGCATAAAGTTATCTGGAGTACCTTAAATGACCCTTTATTTTATGAATACGGGACCGTTTGCTTATATCACTCTACCTATTGGTGAGTACAGTCGCGAGCACCACGCCGGCGGCCCACAGGTCTACGGCGGCACTCTGGCGGGTGGACTTGAGTAGCACTTCGGGTGGACGGAAGCCTTGCGTGCCGGCGCGAGGCGCGCGTGCGCAGGCACGCACCGCACAGCCGTACCCCACGCACACGCCACTCACGCCCGCGCACGTGCACACGTTGGCTGCCGCTTCCTGCCGGCGAAACTCACTTTCACACATTGATCAATAAGATTTTATGGTGTTTTTGTGCCCCTGTGTGTTGCGTGTGTAAGTTGTGAACTTGTGAACAAATACAGCACGTATTATTGTTATTAGTACAACCTTTACCACACTGGCTTTAGCGACATACGCCTTCGACGGATTGGGCAGTTTCATGGCGAGTGGGGTGCTCACATTAACTCTCTTTGAACCCACTGTCAAGTCCAGAGCCATCCTTTTAGCTCTGGGTGAAGAATTATCCTGGAAAATAAGAAAATTGAGCCAGTGGTTATTGCTATAGTAGTACTGCAGTATGCGCTACAATATAAAACACAGTGTATATATATGGATCCAAAATATTCCATTATTGATTTTTCACAAATACACAAATTTAACAGCACTTCCTAATTTAAGCTGTTATCAATATCAATTATTTGTATATTTTGCATCTATAATGCAAAATGTATAATCATGTAGTCTGACCTCAAGCTGTTCCCTTGTGCGCTTATTGCTGTGCGCATGTGCAGGTGCAGGTCCCTTAGGTACCATGCTAACCCGCTGCGCAAGTCCAAAATCCACCAACAAGTACCTGCCAAAAATTGGACAAATTAAAACTCAAACATAAATTGGAATGTTTGCTTATTTCATGTAAAAATTTTATACATGTAGTAAAAAGGGCTCAGATTCAATATTGTTGGTCATATTTAATTTATGAGATCTGAAACAAAAGTTCTGTTTGCAATTTATTTAACTTCTTAACAACTGTGCTATTATTACCTTCTGTTGTCACGGTCATATAGGAAATTACTGGGCTTCACATCCCTGTGTATGACTCCAAATGAGTGTACATGCCTCAGAGCGATTAACAGTGCGCGCATGTAATGTCGCAACTCATCAGCATCCATTTCACCAAAATATTCCTAAAGGTAAGCAATTACCATAACTTCACCATATATATTTAAAACAACCTCATGTTTAGACCTTAGTCTGGTAAACAAGAAATAATATCAATACTGACACAATTAACAAATTTTCCATAAAATAAGACAAGCTTTTTAGTAAAAGGAAAATGGCTTTATTGAATGTTATCATAAAAAATAAAATTTTACTGTAAAGTTTTTGGATCATAGAAGTAAACAATAGACAGATGACCTAAACATTTGCTTGTAATAAATAATAAAGAAAAACCATCACTTTCTATTTTAAATCAACTAAGCACCAAAACAAGTGATGGAGACATTCAGCTTTTATTAACATATTGCACTAGCTAAAATAGTTTATACAGCACAAGACTAATTTGAAAAAGGGCTCTTTAACTAAAAATAACTATAAACACAAACTTACTGAAAATTTTCTGTGTGGTATATAAGGCATTATAAATACAATAGTGTCAAAGTGTCGTAAACATAATTCCACACCTATTACATTATTTTTTCCCCTAAAAACAATAAAATATTTATTACCAGATCATGTACACACGTAGTTTTATGGACAAAAATGGCAAATAACTAAATGTACAAGTACATATGTATTTTACAATACCCCATATCTTGTAGACATCTCAGCTCATGCTCAATGCGGGATGGATGAGCAGTGGGGACCAGGTGTTTGATGGCAAACCAGCGGCGCCTAGCAGGTGGTAATGATGTGTGCCTACGTAACGAGCCCAAATACACTGAGCTAAAGGTGCCTTCCCCAATCTTGCGATGGACTTCAAACATTTTGTCCAAACTAGGAAGTTTGTGAAGCAGGTCTTGTATTTCATGTTCTGTAATGTAAATTGAAATGTTTAAGGCCATTATTAGATTTCTGTAGAATAATAATTTTGGGTAGTTGATGTGTAATACATTTTGAAGCATATCGTACATTGCGTGCATTCACGTGCCGCGAAAAAGTATAATTTATGGATTATTGGTAATAAGGGAAATAGTTACTTTCGTTGTCGCTTTTGCTGAACGATTCCTCTTCATTATGCTTTTTACTAGTCCCATTGTACCAGTTTCTACGACGTTGGTGATTCTGGCACACATTTTTTGATACTTTAGATTTGACCTCTATTCCCAAAATTCTGGACATTACTCCGCAGTAACAGTTTCATGTTAAACAATCAAAGTATCAGAATAATGTTGTCTTAAATTCTGCACGCTGTGGAAACATTTTCTTAACACAATAATAAACGAAAACATTCAAAAGCGTGCAAAGACAGCTAAAACGTCATTGTCATCACTAGTCGACATCCTCTCCAAATAGAACCCCGCGCACTATTTTGAAAACGATTTAGTGGTAAATAATATTTTTTCAAAAGTTTCGACAGTACTCCAACATAGCTAAGTTAAAGAAATTAAAGAATTTTTTAAAAGTATACATCACTGAGTAGATTAAAATGTACGCAAAAATTCTTCCTACCTGTATGTTTTTGTCTGCCGCTGCCTGCATAATTTTTACAATGCTTTAATGGAACTGTCAGATTCAGCTGATCTTGCATTGTTTGGTAGTAACCAATTTAAGTTTTATATAACAGGATTAGAAGACTTTGTGTTCTTATTAATGACTATTTAATCTTTAACGTGTTTTATATAAAACCATCAATAAAATGCTTACTAAGAAAACATTGAGAATAGTGACTTCTGCGATTCGACCCATTTACAAACAGGTTAGGTTAAAAAAAAAACATTAATAATGTAATTAATAATTTCGTGAATATTTTGTAGCTTTTTAATGTTTATCCTTTTGTTGCACAGATTTTACGAGCTACTTATGTGACGAAACCACCAAAACCAGAAATTCCTAAGAATCCATTAAACACAGTGTTCTCTGCAAACAATCAAAAAAACAATGGCATAGTATATGATCGAAAACCATTCAAATTAACTCTTGAAGAAGGCAAGATATATCACTGGTGTTTGTGTGGGCGCTCCAAGTCACAACCCTTGTGTGATGGGACTCACAGAGATGTGTTCCTGAAAATTAGTCAGAGGTTTGATAATGCCTAAATGTTTTCTTTGTACATTATGTATTATTACAATATTCAAGTAAACATTGATATTGTCCAATGTGATTTTCCTGAAAATCCTCAAATTGGTTACGTTTACCTGTATTTTTCAGAGATAATATTCTGTTTCAGGCCAATTAGGTTCATGGTTGATAAAACAAAAGATTATTGGCTGTGCAATTGTAAGCAGACAAAGAATAGGCCTTTTTGTGATGGCACACATAAACAGAAAGAAATACAAGAGGCGACTACAATCAAAGTGTAGTGTGATTGTTGCATCACAATGAAAATTTGATTTAGAATTAGATTAGAGTATTATTTTAATGTGTCTACCTTATTATTAATGACCCTTTTACACAATGTTTGTTGTTGAAAATTGACATCTATATTTAATGCAAACAAATAATGTGTCTTTAAGAAAGTTATATTTAGTTTACTTAGTCTCATAAGAAACTTAAACTTTTATCAAATCCTAATTGATGAGGGGGGGCAGTATGTAGTGAGATTTTATAGTAAGATAATATTGAATAACTTAATTTTTGCAGCGTTGAACCGGCTTTGGAATTGCTTAATTCCAACTTTACTTTCACTGTGAAATATTAAAATAATAAGCAATTTTCGTTTTTTTCGTACTCTAGGAATGTTTTCTCATTTGTCTAGGAAGGTTAAGGTTTATATATTTTTTATTTTATTAGTGAACTATGTGATCAGAAAAGTATGATATTCATTTGATGGTAAATAATACGCCCGTCAATAGCAAAATGGGATCAGGTAAAGATATTATACACGACATCATATTGTGCTTATGCACATTAATTATTTCATTAGGTAAACTTCTTTCGACACGGAATGTAGTTATGCTTGCATATTACTGATGATGGCAGGATAAATACTAGGAGCTCTAGTAATACCCAACCTAGAAAGTTTCAGCTAAAAAAGGCTTATTGCACGGGAATGTATATTAAACGTAATTTTTCAAACTCATTATTCAAATGTAATTTATCTGTATTTCGTATAATTTGAAACATTTTAACTATAGTGTAAAATATTAATTTTTATTTAGAATTATTCAGTCTATACGCAAACAAAGTTGCAAGCTTAAAATATTTTTGTTATAAAAAATGGTCACGAAAGCGTGTGTTCTTAAATTTGAACAAGATATTATCGTCTATTATTCCATAAATAAAAGATATTTTTTGTAATTCTTCCGAATAACTCGTTTGAAGTTGACAACATTGTGAGTGACGTTTCATTTCATGTTTTAAACTTCGTGTCCGTGGTCACTTCATTTAGTTTAGCGACTTAGGAGTGGTCCCGTATCTGTGCTGCTCTCACGGAGTGTAGTCTTTTATTATAGAGAAAAGAAATATATTTATTAAAACATGGAACCCCAAACGAAATTGTTTACTCGCGAAGAGCTGAAATGCCGCAACACGCGCGAGGACGCAATTCTTATTATCCACAACGGCGTCTACGATGTAACAAAGTTTTTAGACGAGGTGAGTCGGCGCTTTTCTTCTACTTTAACCAATTTACATTCCCATTGAAATACGTTCATTGAACAAGTTGTCTCTGGCGTATATAGGTTAGGTTGTTTCAAGATACTTTTTAACGTGGTTCAATAAACGTAGCGCACTTATCAAACTTTCAATTTTTAATATTCCTTAGCGTAATCGTATTACACAAGGAACAATAAAGAAATAGGATTTTTACAATTATAAAGAAGAGCATTTGTAAGTTGTACAGAAAATAAATGTAATCTTCAAAATTTCCATACAAAGTTTAACATTATCATTAAGTATTATCAATATCACTCTACTTTTCCATAATTATTTATAAGGTCTTATATTCAAAGAAGAAAACATATGTCTTACATAGAAGAAGTAGCCAAAACATTTTAATTATTACATTCATGAATAATAATGATGACATTTGTAATCTGTCACTATTTCAGTTTTGCCGTGTACTTGCTATAAACAAATTTCAAGTCTTGTGTGAATTTAATTCCAGGGCAGCACAATGCTTTTGAAATGATTTGGAACTAATGACATCATTACTGATATTTTCTTACAAATTAATTTTTCTGTAATTATTTTAGGAGTATTCTTTATATTCTTCTACCAGTGATGTAAAAATAGCACAATATCAATCAAATTACTTGTAATATAAAAGTCAAATTAGCAGTATGCAAACCTCCCACAAGTCTACTCAATTGTGATGAATCTTTTTTATATAGTGTTCATTAATATACCAAACATTTATTGAACATCTTTATTTCTCTACATACTTTTTTTAATTATGAGCTCCTGTTATCAATTTTATTGGATGTGCATTTATAGTAGTAAATAGATTTTATGTTTATATACGGGAAAGCATATTTATCTATAGTGACCTCAGATTCTGGTATTCTAACCCTAGCTACATCTCACACACACTTCTTAAGAGGAAACCCCTTCTTTTTCTCGTCAGAGTGTACCAAAACATAAAAAATACGCTCTAATCGGCCTCTTTTCTTCACTCGAGCAATGTATTCTCTTTGAAAACAATTTTATAGCTGTGGAGGAGACTGGAGCCGTAAGCTTCTGACCGTGAAGGTTCCTCTAAGCTTCATGATTGACTAGTGGCTGCTGAAAGTTACCGCCACGAGAAGACCCTATTCAGGAGGATTGCTAACACCATACCAAACCCTTGCAATAGGTGGCTGTGTCCATTTACGTTGTATGTACCTTTAGGGAAAAAAAAAGAATTTTGTGTAAGTTAACACGAGGAAGGTGCAGCCTGAAGAGTTTTAGTACTGTTAGTGCTGTAAAAGCATATGTAAGATTTGTTATGGCTGCGTCGTTTTTGTTAATAAGAAGTGTGATGTAGAACGGTTTAGCAACCCGGCGGCTGGCGGCTTAAATCTTTGTTTGTACACTTTTTACAATATATTAAGAAGCCATCAGCAAAACACGGACAAGGCGCACATACGTCAGTGCTTCCAAAAGAATACAATAGAACAGCACTCATGACCTCGGCTTTTCGTCACGTTAAATGATAATAAGGGCGGACGGCGCCTCGTAGCCGGCCCAGCGGAATTTCATTATCACATAATCATTTAATCTTGATCGTGTGCTCCAGCAGCAGCAACCGCCCATTCCTGCGATCATTTGTTTCAATAGTTCCTGCTCGTGTAAGACGGAGAAACGATTTACAGCATGAAAAAACATCAAATATTTTTTTTACGAAATAATAAGACGAGTTAGACTTACTCGAGGTGGTAAGTTATCAACGTGCGCTTAATAAAGTGATGCTAGTTAAAATAATAAATACATCATTACACCTTGTGCACCTCGCCATTCCGTAGTAATTTCAGTTGCTATAGCGCTCTTCAAACCGGAATACGATAACGTGTGTACACTAATAGTTTTTAAGTAGGAATAGAAGCTGTGGCGGTGTTTACCCATACGGTTTACGGTGACCGATATCTATAATATAATCATTAAAGTGCAATCCATCTATGTGTGAGATCTCTTGCTCCTTAATCAATGTGACTTGACACATAACATTAAGTTCAAACCTTTCAGATGAGGTGATGTTAATCGAGTAAGTCTTAAAAAACATCCACCTTAAGGTGTTCGGTTCAGTCCGTACAATTTCTACGCTAGTTATTTGCAGTTATGTAGTAGAAGATATTAATTCTAACCATTGACAGATTTATAACGAGGATACTGTCGTTGCTCTCGAAATACCTCGGATAAGTGTTTGTATGCAATTAAGATAAAGTTCATGGGAACCGAAGCATTAAACAACTCATTAGACTAACTATAAAACACTGTTTTGTTGAATAGGTCAGTCAATAAACGGTCGTCCTGTTGACCACTCGTCTTGTGCTTGTCCTTCCGTGATGTCATCACACGTATATAATTTAGCATTTCGTGTACATTTTACAATGATTACAGTTGTTTTTTACAAAATTAACGCGATTATTAAAATATAGATACATATCATTAAATAGTGTCGAAGACGGTATCTACACTATGTGTGTTATGATGGTAGCGGCAGCGCAATTTAAAATTATAAACCAGAAGAAGTGAAACAAGGAAAAGGCGTCTATATTTCGAAGCCTCGATGTCTTTATTAATGGTAATAAATTCAGCGTCGGGAATGTGATAGGTGAATAGCGACAGGAGTTAATGAAAAATTCCAGCGTGCCACTCTCCTGCGGGGCGTGTGGTGAGCTCGCCGCTGCGTCACTGGGTCGGGTCGGTGCCAACAATTCTATACACAGAAACTCTCGGAATGTGTGCGTGGAAGCCTTTACTTGTTAAACCAATAAGTTAAATTGCTCCGGCGACTTTGTTAATGAGCCACTGT
>DWIB01000226.1:0-11987 GCA_018248155.1 Cressida cressida
TGCGTTTCTTCGATACTAACCCATCGGGACGTATCCTTAATCGTTTCTCTAAAGATATGGGTATTGTTGATGAGATTCTACCGAGAATGATATTAGAGAGCCTGCAGGTATATTACAAAGCTTTTTATTACATAATATTCACATATGACTGATTGTTATCAGTATTAGTCGTTTCACCTGCCTCTTTAGAGCCTTGTCTAAACATTTACCTGTAACATGGATGTTCATGATCCACAGGCTTGTTTAGTTGGATTGGAGCTTATCGAAACTCACCTAGTAACCACTCAGTATAACAGTATACCCTTCTGGGTGTCTATATGTAAGACCATAATACCCTGTCTGTGTGAGCTTCTTGGTCTCATTGTCAATACTATGTATTTTTGAGGTGGTATCTTATCTCCTGGAAATTTGCAGTGATTGAAAGAAAATTATAAAACAAATTCATAATACAGATTTGGAATAAAGTCAATAGCGTTTAAGTTATTTATAAATAAGTATCGGAAACGCACAGATTATGAACAGACCCATTTTTTACAGGTGTTTATGGTAATGATTGGTATTTTGATCATGGTTGCGATTGTCAACCCTTACATGTTACTTACTACTGCTGGCTGTGGTATCTTTATGTACTTGTGGACAATAGTGTACCTCAGTACTGCGCAGGACATTAAAAGGTAATCTTTTATACGAAATATGTATATAGCTATATCATAAACTTATGAAACGATATTTGTTACTCGAAGCAACGAGATAGGACTTTTACTTATTACTTTAAAACCGTCATACACTACAGTTTATTACTGTTTGGCTGCATAAGTACGTAATTCTTGTCTTTGACAAAGAATTATTAATACAATGAACGAACTGTTACTGAAATTGGTATTTGTTGTACTGTTTGTAGCCATACTTGCAATCTTATTAACGTTTTTACATCCTCTGTGTACAATTCTTTGTAAGCGACATTTGCATAGGAAAATGTGAATAGATTAGATTATTTTCTTTATTTACGTAGATAACACGAATATCCCATTTGACAAGAAAGTTGCATATACTTTGTAAATATTTTTTATACTAAGTAAGCGAATAGATGAGTAAGACGTTAACCTGACGGTAGATAATACGCTCACCCATAACAATGTGGCACTAGTTGATATTGTATGGTACATACTGCACCATATTGCACCCGCCACTTCTGGAAATAGAATATTAAGTTCCGTTTCCCAGTAATTTCACTAGCTACAGCGAACTTCAGAAGGGAACATAACTTTTGCGCACTACTATTCAGCAGAAATAGGCGCTACGTTGATATCCCTTAAACGGTCTCAAAAATCTATCATACAAGAAAGTAAATTAAGTTTAAATTTATTGTGGATAGTAATTATTTATGGTTGTTCTTAGAGTGGAAGGTGTGTCTCGGAGTCCTGTATTTTCACATGTGTCTGCTACCATGGCGGGTCTGACTACGATACGAGCTTGTAACGCCGAGGAGATGCTGCGGATACAGTTTGACGATAAACAGGATGTCCACACTGCCGCTTGGTTAATATACACTACTTAAAATCTTTGACTCCATTGATATCAATTCCAAAATGCTTGGTGATACTTATTCTTAACAATCTATTTTTTCAATTGTCTTATTGAATACTATTACATCTACCTTATAATAACTTACATAATTATTAGGGATATTATCTGTAAAGCCAAGTATTTTACTAACAAAATTTACATTAACACATACATAAGCTTATTCTTCTTCTAATGTTTTTAGTCTTTTGTTGCAGATTATATTTGTATACAATTTTCTTCCAGGTATCTTACGCTCGTAACAAATACATCCTTTTCGATTTGGTTAAGTCTCATATCAGCTGCCTATGTCGTCGTCGTTGCCTACACATTCCTACTACTTGATGATGGTTAGCTTACTTATTTTTTTAATAAAAAGATTATTTTATGGTACATTCTGTTATTATTTAGTATGCAATGAATAAAATGCAACCAGTAGTCGATTAATTTACCCGGTAAAATTTTAAAATTTTAACAAAACTTAAATAAACATAAGACATCTGCGTGTTTTACATTTTGCATAATATACTATTAAAAATAATGTACTGACACCAATCTAATATCAGATGATCTCTTGCAAAAAAGTTCATACAAATTCCATAAACATTAATATTCTATCCACAGGAACGACCATGTCCGGAAATGTAGGTTTGGCTCTATCACAAGGTTTAATCTTAGTGAACATGGTGCAATATGGAATCAAGCAGGCCACGGATGTTATATCACAGATGACAAGCGTAGAGCGAATGGTGCAGTTTACGTCTCTACCACAGGAGAATACGGAAGGACCCTCGCCACCCTCTGGTTGGCCCCAAAGAGCTCGCCTTGTTTTTAAAGATTTATATCTGCGGTACGACAAAGACGCAGAACCCGTGTTGAAGAACTTAAACATTGTTATAGAAAGCGGTTGGAAGGTAATTAACACACTAAACAAGCAAACCTATTTAAGGTTATTTCGCATCTTCATCTTAAATTATGTCAACATATAAAAATGCATAACTTTTAAGTTTTTATATAAATATTACAGGTGGGTGTAGTAGGCCGCACTGGGGCAGGAAAGTCTTCACTTATATCGGCCTTATTCCGCCTCGCACCAATCGATGGCAATGTATACATTGACGATGTGGATACTGGAAAAATTGCTCTTAAGGTATAATTAATTGAACTGGACTTACTTCGCAGCACAGGGTGTTTGCTTAATAACACGTTGTGCTTCAGTAATTATTTGATTAGCGGAAGTATTCCATGTAATGTATCAAAACAGTATCCATAACAGTGTTGGTTTGTTCCGCTTGTCCACATATGAGAGTCAGAGAGAATTTATCATTACTTAAAAAAAATTCTTTGATAAAATAAATAATAAGACACGCGTCTATCTACTAAACTCTCTCTTAGTGACGATAATCATTGCATAAAAATCAACAATTTAAAACCGAAAAAAAGTGGTTGTATAATTACTGCTAACATGTCAAAATTTTTACTCTTGTATCGATAATTAAACAAATGCTTTTTTCAATATTATATTTTCAATAATCTGTAAATCTTTAATATGATTGTAGGAGTTAAGATCCAAGATTGCGATTATTCCTCAAGAGCCGGTACTGTTCTCGGCCAGTTTAAGATATAACATGGATCCATTCGACAAATACACAGACGCCGAGATCTGGCAAGCCTTGGAACAGGTTAGTTTTAACAACATTCACGAATTATTATATAAATCTGTTAGTTTGAATGTTCTAACCCCGTAAGTTATATCCGAGTAACATATAAGGTGACCTTTGTTAATAATAGTCTTATTAAGATAACTTGCCAGGCGACAACAACAAACTGTTATTGCTGCACCCGTTACCAAGAGTAAAGCTGTATACTTAATTTCTTGTAATTATTTAAAAAAAACTATTATCTTCGCCCATTTCCTAACTTACTCAAATAGTTATCAATGATAATAATTTTCATATAATAATCTGCTTGTATTCTATTTAGAGTGACGAAGTAGTATTTTAATCCTAGTAACGTTCTGCAGGTAGAGTTGAAGCATATTGTGCCTTCACTGTCGGCGGCAGTGGCTTCAGGTGGCAGCAATTTCAGCGCTGGGCAGCGCCAACTTCTGTGCTTAGCTCGTGCTGCTCTCGCGCGCAATCGTCTACTCGTTCTCGACGAAGCCACAGCCAATGTTGACCCTAAGTGCGTACACACAAAATAGATAACTTTTTTGAAGGTCTTTGTTACCGGCGACTATCTAGGAAGGTACCACCACAGCGCCTGTTTCGGCCGCCAACTATTAGCGCAATTAGCATTAATTAGCAAAAAGCAAATTCTGTGCTATGTATCTATAACCTAGATTTAATAAATTTAAAATCCTTTGCAGCACTGATGCGTTAATTCAGAAATCAATCCGCAAACACTTCTCGGAGTGTACAGTGATAACAGTAGCACATCGTCTGCACACTGTGGCTGACTCGGACCGAGTGATCGTAAGTTATCTATTATATTATATGCACTGATTAAATTTCTATTGTAAACTACGTGGATAATCATACTTAAAACCCATCTGCTTGCAGTAGATCTGATTATTCAGACAGGCTACCATATCATCTGATGATAAGTGATAAAGCAAATAAAAACAATGCTGCAGTATCATAACAACCCACGATACACACTATATTAAATGGTGCTCGTAGCTTTGGGACAGTGATTAATGTATGAGAAAGTGTAATGTTAGTATTTTACTCAAAAAATTTTACTGTGGTACTAACAGACATGATCCACAGTCTACAGCAACAGAGCCATGAAAAATATCGTGATTTAAATCGCCATTTTTAAAAAGAACACTTCAGTAATTACTATTTTTTTATATATATGTGATATGTAGTGAATGTTTTAATACAAACATATTTCTAAATTATGACAGGTCATGGAAGCTGGTCAAATTGTTGAAGCTGGACATCCGCACGAGTTGCTACAGAATAAGGATGGCCACTTCAGTCGAATGGTGAAACAATTAAGCACCGCTTCTGAACAGAGTCTTCGAGAGATCGCCAGTAAAGCCTACCTTCAGCATATAAAATATGTAGATGCCGATGATCAATTGCAACTTAGTACTTAATAACCTTTATTAGAATTGTGCGACGGTTAAAGCTCCGGGTGTTAAGACATTAGGTCATTCCTTTACCAATCAACTGCAACGCCCATGATAAGCCAATAACAAGCATTTAACTATATAGTTATAAATTACCATTGAATAGTTAATATAATCTGTTACCTACAGTAAAATAATAATTTTACAGTGATAATAATTTATTTTTTGTCTGTTATTTAATATTGCAAATAATACGTCCAATTTTGTGACCTTAAACTAAAATGTGTGGTGCTAAAAAACTTTGATAAACTTATTAATTTTTCACATAATTATTATACCTTTAGAGAAACAAGATGTTTTTAGAGAAAAAAAAATTAAGATTCTGGAATATTGATTTTGTCACAAACTTTTTCCCTTTATTTTATAAGATTTTGTTATATGTAGACGTAAGTACTTAACATATGTTATTTAATTGAAAATTTTTTAACAGATGTACTCATAAGTAAAATAATATACATATATAGTAGATGTTGCAAGACATCAATAGCGCTTGATAGGTTCAATTTAAAGTTTCTATCTATGCACACAAAAAATGTATGTACCTCTGGCCTGAAGCTTATGAAAATGGCGACTTAAATAAAAATTGTGTATTTATAAACATTTACAAAAAAAAATTTGTAATATTAAGCTAGGAAAAAAATTGTATTCATGTTAGGATTGAAAAAAAAAAAATTTTGACATTAAGTATATTTTATGTTGTCTTGTCCTTCACATTAAAAAAATACACTGTTAATTGTCACAAATGTCAGACATTTTTAAATAATTCTATGACATTGTTAAATAATAATGGTTACAAACATAATTTCTATATACTTTGATAACACTGAACTGTTACGGGCATACAAATACCTTGCCAGTAAAGAGTTGTATCATTTGAACACATAACCTGTTATCGTTTAATATGATATGTCACAAACATTATTTCCAAGCATTGTCAACAATTAACTATTACAGTATTGTTAGTTAAAGATTACAATAAATAAAAAGTTATCCATTACACTCAAAGCCAATATATTAAAGTAAATAGCTGGAAGTTATGTAAAGAATTAATCCATTATAGCTAATAATACACCTTTCATAACTTGTTGGAATATTATTTTGTTCCAAAATGGATGTTTAAAAAAATCAATACAATACAAAATGCTACACATGGTGCAAATCCATGTCTGTACTTAAATTTTAACTACAAAGAGGGTTAGTTTTAACTAATATTCTGTGTTATAATGTATGTTTTATATGATAATATAATTATACTGTCTTCAAAACTGTTTTTTATTGCATTAATAAAGAAATTATACACATGAATTAAATAAACCGTTGCAACTGCTAGATAACAGATGATATTCTATGAGTAATAACAATCATGATGATGATTTTTGGAATTAAGTCAAAAAGAAAACACTAAATGAACTGTATTAATCATATTCCTGTTATCAAGGTATATTTTATCAATCATGGCTGCATTGGCACCATTAGAAAATAAAGCAAAGTTCTAATGCAGTCTTTTAAGCATACAAGCCTACACCCAGTTCTTAAATGATACCTGCTGCATTAATCTTGATATTTGACATAAGATTAATAAATATTGCACTCCCACATAATAATGTTCCTTTTTCAATAGCACACAATCTTAAACCATTTATGGATTTATCTTATTATGACTGAGAAAATAATGATATATTAAGACAGAACATAGTCAAGTTACATATATAGAGTGAATAGTTTCTAGGTTTCTAGAATAGCATGCTTTACCTAGATTATTTATTAGATATATCCACTTTTAGGTTTGATTGTAGTCAAGCACTAAACAGTAGAAATTTAAAAGATCTTTTTGCAGTAGAAGATTTAATGACGAGTATAAAAAATGGTGATTGCAATGAAAAACTAAATAGATAAAATTGTTTATTATGCTGGGTTTGGATAAATATTTTGGCCAACGAGTTACACCAGTTCCACTTTTCCACTTTTGAGTAATTCAGATATGGGTTTATATTGCAGTATATGTTGTGATCCCTCTATAAAACAAATAAATATAAAAATATAAATAAGATAAAACGTATGATCTTAATATTTTGATAAATTATTTATTATTTTACCTTCCAAATCAATTTCCTCGTCTTGGTCACCAACTAAATCCTCTAAAACAATACCCAAAACAGTTTCATTTGCTTTTAGAAATACATGAGATTGTAAATTAGGATATATGACCAATTTATTTAGATCAAAACTTTGCATATTGCCTGGAACATGATTTAATGCAACTGTTTTTATGTGACTTTCCATGTTTAATAGATATTCTTGTGCATATTTAAATTCTGAGGGGGTTAAATAATTAGTGCCTGATTCTAGTCTTTGTTTTTCATCATTTAATATAGATATGCAAAAATTTTCAATTTTCATTAGTCTCGTTTTTAGATAGTTACAAATGATAAATTTTATTCTGTCCAGCTCCATTTTATGAATCGATACCCGTAAATCGGTTTTGGGTAGTTTATTTATATTTCGTTCCATGTGTTGTATTTGTCCTAACATGCATTCAATCATATCGTTTTGATGTGGTAGAATTTCAGGCGCTAATCGTTCGTTTTGCCAAGAAATCTGTAAAGTTTTTAATACTGTTTGTGCTGTAATTTCTTCTTCATCATCACTCAAGTCTATATTATTAAGGTCCATGTTTTATAAAATTAGTGTCCTTATTTTAAATACACTATAAAAAAGATAATACTAGCTAAAAATCAACTAAATTGCACGTTATCTTAAAAATAAACAAATGATATACAACACAAACTTCCTACATTTTTCGTTCCTTTCTCGGGAACTGGCTAAGATTTTAAGACCATGCTGCCTCATTTTAGGTAACGGTTTGTATTTTTAATAAGAACTTGTGTAAATGTCATTGTCACTAGTGATGGGAATTAAATCGAATGTTCGACAGATTAATAACTCAAAATTTTGATTCAGAATACTAACATAGATATGAATACTATTTCACTAATTAAGCAACATAACAAACACCATTCAAAAATCCTGCGCCAGATAAACTTATAAATCTTTGCTATAAATACGGGGTCAGTTCTTTGAACACGCCGATGTTTGGATTTTTATCAAATTTGTAAGTGAATTTAAGATTAGAAAAACCTTAATTTTAATTATGTTTATGTCAGATGTAAGAAAAATCCAACAATTTCATGAAGATGCCACACAATGCTTACATGAGTTTGATTATTTATTTGGTAACTGGAAGTATAATAGGAAATTAAATAAATATGTCAAAACATAATGGACGAATAAATAATTACATAAATTAAATTTTCTTTTTGTCAACAAGTGTATTTATAATTATTAAGAAATTAATGAACAAGAAATGTAATTGACTAACATTTTAGCTTTGTCGTTGCACGGATTTTATAATTATAGCAAATTTGTTTGCAAATTCGCGCCAAGTAGAAATATATATAGGATGGAAAATTTTCTACTCTTGTGAAATATTCATCGATCATCACTTTAACTCATCGTCCATCATACTACTAATGATGTATCATGAAAACTACCAAAAACTATAATTCTTTAAAAAACAATTACCAGGTCTTTCTTTGACTTTTTTATTTAATGAAACAAGCTTCATATTTAGGTGATAGTAATTTATACGCTTACCTTTGCCAACGTGGCACTAGTTACTTGCTGCTAGTTACTAGTTACATAGTTCTGTATTGTGCTCGTCGTCTTAAGACATACAATGTTAAGTCTTGTCACCCCAGTAATTTCACTAGCTACAACACCCACCAAAACGAATAAAAAATTTTTGTTACTATTAATTATTTTCACATTACTATTTAGCGATAGAAATAGAAGCTCCAGTTGTTATTGTTCACGCGATCCCCTGTAATAGAGATTTGCTTCAATTAAATATTAGTATCGAAGGGGGGAGTTTTTTTAAAAGTTATACTACTTTTGGGGAATATTCAGAACCATTCAGAACCCAAAAGCTTTTCTATGCACTATTTTAGAGAACATTCTATGTAGAGTCAGAACATACCATCGCTGTAGTGCAACAAACGGGGGACCTCTTCGTGTATATCGTTCAACCTAGATTTTGTAGGCAATGAAGTATTTTAGTTTCTATAAAACGGCTCATCGTAATTCCATACTTTATAATCAGAAATTAAAGGGTAGAATGGCAGCATAATACATTCACAAAGGACACGCGAAGGATGACAAGAACTGGCTCACGAGAACATCCTTCCAGTAACCTTGTTTTCATATTACGCTAACAGACAGAAATAGTGATAAGATGTGCACAATTAGGATTCAGTACTATATTCAAGCATTGAAAACTATGACACCCGATAATCTTAGATATATACGTAATTAAAAAGCCAAAGTAAATTTTTAAGAATATACGAAAAATTTTTTGTTTATAAGGCTGCATAGATTTTCTCACAACTAAACTTATATGAAGAAACTGTATAACTATTATTTAACAATTTCTACGCGAATTAGATAATTAATCGAAGTAGGCGTGGACATGTTCAGCCGTTATAGTATATTTTTTTTAAGCTTCATAATATAGATTTGATATGAACTAGTTTTTTCAATCTAGTCACCAAGGTTCAGTTTGAAGAAGGCGCCTCGTAATGGGTAAGGCTCATCTCTCAAGCAAGTGCCGGCCGATGGGTTACCAAGGTTCTTCTCAAGTTCCTCAAGAAATCAAGTTTCCTCAAGGAATCCTAGTAGAAGGCTTATGATAAGCACTGGGCGTCATCCGCCTGATAATTTAATGTGATATAATCACATGATGATGTTTATGAACATCAGAGCACAACTCATTAAATTATTAAAAAAACTAGTGTTTTCTTTCATAAGGTATATCATGTATGAACAAGTATCATTAATGGCGGCGTATACAGAAAGAAGATAGTAATAGTATTAAGGAGTCAAACTTTTGGCGAAAGCACAATAATTTCGGAAGTTCATGGAAATATGCGGTTTTATGAATGGTCTTCTATTTGCTTCTAATCATATATTATTATATATAGTCACTAACAAGTGTCACTAGTTTAAGTAGTTCGCTCGTTTGTGTTATAATTGTACTGGAATTTGTACTTGAATGGAATTACGCAAAGGAAATTAACAAAGAATTCGTTAAGCTTATTTACATTGACAGAGAGTGGGAATGAGACTTCGGTTTCATTTCATTACTTCTGATGTATTGTGTGTAGTTTCATGCCTTTTGAGAATTGATATTTTATAATAATTTTTTGAAGTATAACGTATAAAAATGTTTACGTTTTGATTGACACTCATTAACATATTTTCGATTATTTTATAGTAAAGAAATTATTGTGAACATTTTATCAGTTATTTCGAGTTCTTCGAATAAAGGTAAAATACCAGTTTACTTATCTCACGGTTACTTATATATCACATAGTGAAAGGGGACGAGGTAATGTATAAATCTTTATGTAGGCTATTAAAACTTAATTATTATTAAATAAGGGACTATATTAACAAAGCAGAAGTACAAATAATGCAAATTTTGCAATTATAAAATCACTATAATTTGTATTAAGTTGCTGGTGATTTTTCGTTAAGGTGAAATAAGGATAAAGGATACTAACATTGTAAGTATCCGCTAATTCTGTTTGTTATAAATATCAAACAGACAAAAAAAATCTAAATATGGAAAACAAATGTTATTGATTACAAAACATTTAATATAATTTTTTGGCGTATATAACACAGTTATTAATTTTTATTGGCAGCAATAATTACATGTTTTATATATTAATTCAAATACTAAATTTACCTAAATTAACAAAAACATGGTTTAATCAGTTTTCATGGCGGCATTGAATAGATTGTTCAGAGAGTAATTTCGTTTTCTCCCGACAGAGGATTTAATTGTATTTTTTTTTTGTTGCCAATTTCACACTTAATCCTTATAGTTTTATATGGTTTGGGAGCTCATGTAGCAAGCCTGTTTGTGAAAAATTCAAAATTATTCTTCGCAGTAATTTTTGGTTGGTGCACTTTTAAATATGGAGAGCGATGAAACAGCATTTTTGACATATCATACTGTTTCGAAAGGACAAAAATGTTGTTCAAGCTTGGAAGAAATTGACCGATGTGTATGGAGAACACCAATGCCTATTGGTTGGTGCGAAACGACGAATAACAATAAGTGAGATCGGATTGAGGTTCAATTTATAAAATTCAGGAGTGTGTGACCACTTGAGAGGCTTAGGATTATCCTCGAAGCTCGATGTATAAGTATGAAAACGAATTTACTTTCCGAACAACCCTATAATATGCTTACCTGACATTACTAGAGATATCTATTGTTATAACATAAAATATATCAGGACGATACCACCTGAAGTCAGCTCTCTTATTATAAAATTGAGAACATTCATTTAATTTGGCTTTTATCCTCAAGATCAAAAAAAATAAGCAAATTTCTTTAATTTCTAATTTCTTTATGATATATTGATCAACACAAAATAAATAAAAAACCATAATTTGAAGGACTTTCAACTTATATTTTATGGAAATCACATATAAATATCATTTACAACCTTTTAAACTAACTCAAATTATCATTAATAATACCTGTAAACAGTATTTTCAATATTAAAATTATAAAAATGATTTCCTAGGTTCAAAAGGAATACAAAACACTCAAGGCAAAGGCAATTAGGTATGGCGACCGCATATCAGAATACCATGCACTGGAAGACTTCCCCACAAAGTGGATATACGATCTGGAGGATGAAGTATGAACCCACTGAAGTGTAGTGAAACCACTAGTCAGGACAGGATCGATTTCAGGTGAAATTATATGTGTGTGGAGATGCAATATGTGATTAAGAACACTAGTCCAGAAGAAGCTTATTCATTCTAGTCTTAAAGACTCCTACGTCATTACAAGTAGGAAACACTGATGCCGGCAGACTGTTCAAGACCCTCGTAGTCTGATTTATGAAGGACGAAGCAAAACGCTTTGTTTACGCTATTTTTATGGCGATTATTATATGGTCAGTATAGTATATATAGTATGATAGATTGTGCTTAAACTTTTTTACCACAGAAATTATGGGTAAATTAAAATGGCTAATTAACCTGTTAAAGGCTTCGATTTAGATTAATAGTTAAATGGGTAGAAAAGAATTGTTTCCGTGGTTTACTATCGCATTACATTCGAATTTATTAAAAACTAGGTGACCCGGCCACGCGTTGCTGTGGCTAAAGTTTTTGTTATATTACGTTATAGTAAACAATCTAAGAG
>DWIB01000227.1:0-11929 GCA_018248155.1 Cressida cressida
TAGCGCATCAACATTCTTTGAGATCAGGAATGCTGTGTTCAATATTTGGTGACATTAGTTTTTTAGCTAATTATATTGTGTTGCACCATTTACCTATCACCTTGTAATCGTTTCGTAAAATGATTTTTTTATGATTTTTAACCTATTCATGTTATAATAACGTTATTAGTGAGGCATACGACTCGAAAGACTTGATTATACAATAAAATCCTAGAGTGGCAGTGGCTTACTGGTAGAACGTGCTAGAGAAGCACTCTATATAGTGGACCGACAGTTTGGTGAAGGTCGCGTCGCATGTCTTGCGACGGCAAGATGCGGATAATGCAGGACAGATTGGAGTGGAGATTTTCGAGCAAGCAGTTTTTATACAACAGTGGGCGTCTATGGGTTAAAATAATACTTCAAAATAATAGTTATAAAACGAAAAGCACAGTATTTTCATTGATCGGCTGTAAATTATGTTGCTTCTCATAAGTTGTAGTGATTTACTTGTTTTATGTTAATAGGCTAGAGCACCCTGTGAAGCGGTTCAAGACGGAGACTCGGGAGTGGAGCGAAGAGCTGGCGCTGGGGTCGCGCGGCGGCGACCTGTACGCGGGGCTCGCCCACACCCCGCCCCCCGCGCCGCACCCCGCCCAGCACGCCGGCCCGCGCGGCGCCGCGCTCGCCGACACGCGCCTGCTCCGACCCGCCGACATCAAGCACGAGAGACATGACGTTAGTTGCACCCCCCGCCGCCTCCATACTGACTATTAAACTATGTTTTACCTACAACTACCACAACAACAACACTAGTCCTTCGTGTTAGGTGACAATGAGGCCACGACGTCTCAATAACTTATTGACTATTAGCTGTTGTTAACCTGTGGTTTTTAATATTGAAGTCGCTCCCAATACTTGTAGTCTCGATATTACTTAGCGTAAAAAGGTTGTTTAATTATCTTTGTTATGCTTGCAGGAGGATAGCAAGGAATACAAGAACCTGTTCACTTCGGACGGGCTTTGCCCTACTCTGAAAGACCTTGATCAAATATTCGACAACTCGGACGACGCGGCTAGTGGTGATGAAACGGTAAGACTTGTGAGTGTACAATCCTTTATATCTATGCATGCCATCGTCTTTATCGTCTAATCTAGTATTGCTCAATTTGTGATCATATTGCATAAAAGAGTTCCTATGTTTCATACGTATTGCTCGATCGTTCATTTAACACTTATAGCTTTAAAAATATATTTCAAAAGCACAAAACAAAAAATTTAAATTACTAAATTACATTAAGTAAAAATGTGTGTAACGTTTTTTACAAACATTTTACAATAGCCGAGTTTTTGTTAAATTGTGTCTCTTCGTTTAATTTCAAAACCTCTGTTGCCTTCGTTCGGCGGATCATCACATTGATTAATACTTCTCATAGTTTTACACATAATTTCTAAATAAAACCGTACGTGTCGGACTTGTAAATGCGCGGTGATATGGGATGACTCGCCATTGCGCATGCGGATGTTTGAATTCGTAACGTATTAAAAAAAGCGTATTAAAAAAGCTACAGACATCCTTTGTAATTTTTTTAGTTGAATGTATGAGTATTTTTGTTAGTATAGTTTGTTTTCAATACGAGTGATATCCATGCGCGTGTCTATGCATATCTGTGTGTACGCAGGCGCTGGCGGGCGGCGCGGGCGAGGCGGGGCGCTGCGACGAGGCGCGGTGCGGCGGCCGCTGCGTGCGTGCGGAGGAGTTGAGCAAGATGTTCCCCACGCCGCCCAGCATGGAGGCGCACGCGCAGCCCTCGCCCGGCTTCACGCTGCCCGACGACGCCACGCCGCAGCCCCACCGACACCTCTTACCCGGCTCCCCTCCTCCCGACCCAATCGAGGTAGGTTATTTAATGAATATCTCCTCCCAATGTCAGAAACATTCCGTATATAGCCACATCAGTACTAAAAAAAACATTTAATAAATGTTTTGGTACGATATAATCCACAGAAAATAATGCGTTGAACAGAGGAAACTTGACAAAAAACAATCATTCGCAGGACTGGTCCTACGTGTTTAAAGCACCGACAGTGTGCAAGTACGTCGGCTCGTCGAAGTACTCGCCGCTAAGTACGCTGCCCAGCCAGCTCCTGCCCAGCGTGAGCCTGCCGCCGCACGCGGTGTACCGGCCCCGCTGGCAGCTCGACGCGAAGCGAGACGCCGACCCAGACACGGACACGCAACGCAATGGTATGCACAATCGAACTCGTAAATACTGTTGAATAATTACTGCTCCAGTAATGTTATATCTTCACACGTAAATTGTATATAAAAACAACTTCTCAGACCTTCGTTTTCAAAGCTACATTGTTATTATCACGACATTAGACGCATGTACGACAAGAGATATGTAGGCTGGTCAGAGTTAGAATTTATTTTAAACAAAAGTCATATACACCAGCTGATCATATGATACAATTTAAAATGAAATAATCTTGCAATAGATGTAATAAGGTCACCAACAGTGTGTACATATACTAGTTAGGTTATGTGTAGTAGTAACATGGGAACTTACTTCTCTGCTTACTAATTCAAACTAGTGAATTAGAAATGATCCAGTAGTGCGGATTGCCTCATAGTAAATAATGATGATACTAGGAAAATAATTATTCTAAAATATTGTTGTTCCAGAATATCAATCACTTTGTTATTCATTGTTTATATCTTTTTGTGTCGTAATTAATTCCAGGCGCAACTAATAGTACAAATAATAGCAGTAGTAGTGCGGGGGTAAAAAGGCCCGCGTCGCCAAGCACAGAGCCGCGCGCGACGAGTGCGAGCACGACGGGCGCGGCGGCGGCGGGGTCGGGGGCGAGGAGCGTCGCGGAGGCGGGAGCCGGTCGGGGCGCAGGCGCGACGGCTGCCGCCGCCGGCTCCCCGCGCCGCAGTCCCCTCACTCCCGCTTCCTCCGCCGTTTCACCGCAGCCTCCGGTTACAGCCTGCCCTTTACTGGTCAACGTGCTTCTCGCCGATACAGTGCTTAATGTCTTCCGCGACCACAACTTTGACAGCTGCACACTCTGCGTCTGCGACAATGAAATTCTTCGTTCTGTATGTACTTTTAAAAAATTATTTTCCTTTTATAAATAACAAAAGCATAAAATTAATGAGTGCATTGATCGTAGGTTGGTAACATTCGCGGCGCGGATGCGGCGACGTACCTTTCACATGGCGACACGGTAGGAGGCGAGCACGAGAGCGTGCGGTGTTCCTGTGGCTTCAGTGCTATTGTGAACCGACGCCTCGCGCATCGAGCCGGTCTGTTCTATGAAGTAAGTTGGGATCTATGTATTAGTGTATATACCTCAACCATTTTACAGTCAATTAGTAGGCTGAATGCAACGCTTACTTACGCTACATAGCAGTGAAGTTGTATAAGATATCACGTTAGGTTACAAGAGGCGTGAAGTTGTTTTGACTGATGCGTTATAGTTGTAGAATATTGTTCATATTCAGCTTATACAAAGACTAGTTTGTACTGCCTGTAGAAAATATTTTATTTAATGTTATGGTATCGATTAGGATGAAATGGAGATCACGGGTTTGGCGGAAGAACCTGGTGGGCGAGTGGGTAGCCGCGGGAGGGGCATGCGCGGGGGAGCAACTTTGGCGGATGTAGCGGGCGTACTTGCCACACAGTGCGCTGCTCCCCCCGGCGGACCCGCGTCCGCACTCGCGCGCGCCGCCGCGGTCACCGCTTCCGCACACGATCACATGCGCCTGAACCTGCTCGAGTGAGTACACGCGGCATATGACTTTCTTAAAATTGATTAGATTTGCATCTGTTGTTTGTAGTTAAAGAATACTATATGTACATTTTATATAAGATTATTTCTATCTTTAGTGATTGGGACGATACAATTAAAACACAGCTGTTTATTTGTTGACCAAGAAATGACTTTTAATGTTATTAATATCCATGTCGTTCCTAAAGTACTATTTATTCTATCTTAATTTGGAAAAACTCTCATGCCGTCAGCAGTTGCAGCTAAACTATATTTTTCACAGATTATAGCAACAAATCTATCAAGTCTAAATAAAGAAAATATTTTTTTTCTTTACACATATATAAAGACTTGCGATACTATCATAAAAATAATACTAAATAAGGTACACTTTATATATAAATTTCCGATACAGGTACAGTGACGGGTGCGCGGCGGCCGCGTGCGCACTGCGCGAGGCGGCGGTGGGCGGCGCCGTCGGGCCGGCTGCCCAATCCGCTATGCATCGTTGGCCGTTCATAGGGGCTCGGGCGCCGCGCTCCTCCCGTGATGTCGTGAGGTCATTATAAAATAGTTATTGAAATATGATACCCATGACACCCACTAGCGAATACATTGACGAAATCATTCATTTATTATATTTTAATTATTTAACATTTAACTGTTGATTTTTCGACAGATTAATGCGTCGACTTCGACCTCTTCTACAAGATGCCATCCAGAAGCGGTGTTGTGGAGCCCGAATGTGGGATGGCGTGACGGGCCCACTCACCTGGCGACAATTCCACCGACTGGCGGGGCGCGGCAACGAGGACCTATGCGAGCCGCAGCCTGTACCGCCGTTGCTCGTCGGCCACGACCGCGACTGGATCTCACTCTCGCCTTACGCTCTACGGCATTGGGAGAGACTATCACTTGAACCCTACTCGTATGCCCGAGATGTGGTATATGTAGCGCTAGCGGCCGAAGGCGAGGCGCTTACTGACCCGCTGCGGGCCTTCTTTCGCGAGCTTTCTACAGCGTACGAGGCGTGTCGGTTGGGCAGACATCAACCGATCACAAGGATAGCGCGAGAAGGTATCGTGCGAACCACGTCGGGGGAGCGCTGCGACACGGACGAGTGGGCCGGGGAGCTGCCCCCCGGGCGTCTCGGAGAATACGTTCGGGCGTATGCGGAGACGTTGCGGGAGCTCGTTTCGCAGCTGTCTTCGTTGAGTATCGATCGCTCGCTATTTGAGAACGAGAAATCAATGAGTATGCGCCCGCCGGCGGCACCCGAACAGCCTGGCACGCCGGGTGACCCGGGAGAGATGAGCGAACCATCTAGCGGGACGGGGAGTACTGGCAATGCGACTTCGTCCATATGGGAGGAGGATGAAGCTGGTCCGCCTGCGCTCGTGCTGTATCTGGTTGAACCCCCGGCAGCATACGCGCATCGCGCTCACGCTCTGCACGCGTTGCTGCGGCTCGCCGCTCAAGCACATCACCATCTGCATCATCACAATCCATACATAAAGGTTTGTACTTGTAACCAGTGGTAATGAATTTGGTTTATGCCGAATAAAACTACAGAAAAATTTATTTTTGATATAAAAATATAACATTTTAAAGACCGTCTCATGATTTCATTATAAAAACTGTTAATAAACAGTTTTTTTTGTGTCTTCCAAAGGATTAAAAATAGGATCCTGTAATTTAGTGCAATTTAAACGACGATACATTTACATCTTCGAATATGCTTCCTGTGTTTAAAAAGAAAACTAATTTATTTAGCTGAAATTATAATAAATGTAATAATTTCTTACTTCGTTTTGTTGTACCAATGGTTAATTAAAATAAATAACAAGATGATTATACCACTGCAGATTATATCACTGGAGGGCGTGTACGAGTCGTGGGGCGGGCGCGGCGGCAGGGGCGGGCGCGGCGGCTGCGGCACGGAGCTGCGCACGCTGGCCTTCAGCGTGTTCAGCGGCGCGCGGCGGCTGTTGCAGCATCAGCCCAACGGCAAGTCGCTCACTGGCTTCGGCACCGCCGCCAACGCTAATCTCTTCCTTAATTCCAAAGACGTAAGGACACCACTTACTCATTCATTTATACCTAACTATGTTAAAATTTAGAAAAGCTGGCTCTCTTGTCTAATTACATATTATAAAAAAGTAGTTACAATACTACTTTCTATCACTTCTATTACATCTAGTTGTTTTGTTTTCATAAATTTTATTACCTTGTAAACTTTAAAACTCAAAAAACTACTACATTGATGTTGTTCTGCTAAATATGGTCTTAAGAAATTTTCACATTCTAGGGCGAAAGCTAGATTTGTTTAATAGAATACAATAGGAATATTTTGTTGTTTATACGAGTAAGTCGCGAGTATGTTGAAAATAGTTTAATATTACGGCTCGAGCATATAGATCTATAATAAATTAATAATATTAACCGGTTATGATTTACAAAGATAATAATGAGGAACGTTGTCTTGTCCAGGAGAAGAACCGAGCCGCGTATCGACTATTTTCGCCGGCGTGGGTGCTGGCGCCACCGCGCGCGCTGAAGGAGGTCGCGGAGACGTGGGGCCAGTCCTGCGGCGAGCAGTGCTCCGTGCTATTCGTGGCTTACTGCCTCTCGCACGACCAGCGTTGGCTGCTCGCAGCCGCGACGGACGCACGCGGCGAACTGCTTGATACGGCAGCCATCAATATTCATGTACCCTCCAGGTTTGAACCGTTTTAAACTTGTACATATACATATTTAATAATTCCCTAATAATGTTGTGAGTTTGTAGACCTATTTCCAAAGCTATTTCTCTTGGTTCACTTCGTTTTCATTACAATCTGGACTTTTGTTTTCAAACTTGACTATAAATACTAAAGGAACCTATGTAACTTGCAAATATTAAACTGAATGGCTTGTAAATAAAATATCATATGTGTCTTACTTAAGATCGCGTCGGAGGCGATCGGCGCCTGCGCGACGGCTGGGTCTCACCAAACTAATGGACTTCACGCTGGGTGTGATGTCGCAGTCTGCGCAGCCCTGGCGGCTTGTCGTCGGCCGCGTCGGACGCATCGGACATGGCGAGCTGAAAGGTACGCTATCTCAATACATACTAGATTACACCGCCGAAGGACAGTAATAATAGTTAACTCACTGGGAGTAGTCTCATGAATATCATGTAGTGGTATGTATTTAATCATAACCATGAAGTATTAGTATAGACCTCAGATTGCACTTTTTTGTTTGTGTCTTGTGTTACACTACAAATCCAATGCCTTTGGATATTTGTATTTGCACTTAATACAATTGACATCTTAGCTAGCTAATAAAGACGGTCACTAATATAAAGACCCTGTCATAATGGAGATTATTAAAAATGTAATTTCGTTAACCGGCAGGGTGGAGTTACTTGCTTTCGCGCAAAAACCTAGTGCGTGCGTCGAACGTGCTGCGCGAGATCTGCGGCAGCTGCTCGGCGCTGTACCCGGGCGGCGCGCCGTGCGTGCTCTCCGCCTGCCTCGTGTCCACCGAGCCGGACCCGTGCCTGCGCCTCATGGCCGACCGTTTCACGCCCGACGAGCGCTTCTCGCAGGCCTCTATACAGTCCCACTTGCACACGCCGCGCGACGTCACCGCCACTCACATACTCGTCTTTCCGACCTCTGCAACCACGCAGGTATATATGCCTGTCTGTATATATCATTGTTACTCATTTATAGTAATGACTTTTTTGACAAGTTAAGCTACCACGAAATATTAACCGAGGGGTCAAATTTGTGTGTACATTTCAATATTTCTTTTGTTGGCTTTACAGTCAAACCAAATGCCTTTCGAACCGCCGATGGCGAACGGCGAAGACAACGACATAATGTTTCTGGGCGTGGACATGGCGGACGAGGACATAGGCGAAGACAATATGGCAGACCTGCTTATAGGCGACATGTTCAACAATATGTGGGCGCAAAGCAGCCCGCGCGCCTCCCCCCGGCGACACGATGACGACGCGGCCGGCAGTCGCGACGGCAGCCCCGCGCGCCACGCCGCGCTCAGCGCCGCCGGCGGTTACCACCATTCAGAAGACCATCAGCCGGTACAGCATGCATGCATATATATATATATATACATACACACTCAGCATATGTAATTAATAATACACACACCACATATTATTCCCACACTTTGGCCTTTTATCGAAGTTTGGGTGTAATAAATTTATTTATTTTTGTAATTGAATGTAAAATACTCTACTATGCTTATATTTATAACACAAATAATCATTCACATTATTTGTGTGATAAACATTACTGATTATAAAATGAAATGTTCTTATAATAACATTGTCAATTTAAAGCGGGCGTGCGTTTAGCTGGCCGCATGGAACTGGGTATGTTCCCCATCTAAACGATTAACTTATTTATTGAGTTTTGGCACGTTGACGTGCGCAGGAGCAGATTGGAACGATGCTGCAGCAGCCGTTGGCGCTCGGCTATCTTGTCTCGACGGCGCCACTGGGCGCGATGCCGGCCTGGTGGTGGGCGGGCTGCTCGCATCTGAGAGACGCCTGCCCCGCATTTCTGAAGAACGCTCTCCACCTGCACTCTGGCAGCGAGCAGACTTCCGACGACTTCACCTCGCTCACACAGCGCCGCGACAACAACTCTCACCCGCTCGACTCGCAGACTACCACCGATGTACTCAGGTATATTGATTATGTTGACACGACTGTGTAATATTATTATATGTATTATATGTATATTAATATATGTAATATTAAAGAGATCAAACTTCAGTTTCTTAAAAACTGATTTTTCTTATATAGTCATAGTAACACGATTTTGTGTATTAATATTAAAATGAAATAGCTCCAAGTAATTTGTTTCTTCAATAGCTTCAAATTACTGGTGGCAGAAGCTCAGACAATAGACCATCGGTGCAGGTACCACTACACCTGTTTCTGACCTCGAATCGATGACAGAATATTGAGATTTGATACGTTAACTACGTCATAATATAACTGCTGTCATATGTAGATCACCTTCATGTATATAATGTCCTCCTCATCGCGATACTGTAGAGAAAAGTATTCCATATTACATTATCTATGCAAGTTCCTAAGCAAGCACGTTACGCGCAGGTATGTGCTGGAGGGTTACAATGCGTTGTCATGGCTCGCACTGGACGGCAGCACCCACGACCGCCTCTCCTGCCTGCCGCTGCACGTGCAGGCGCTCATGCAGCTCTACCACACGGCCGCATCGCTCCACTAGCCGCGCTAGCCGCCCTCACACCGGCCAGAAGGCGTTCTTCCCATTGATAACATAAGTGGCGGTTCGGCGAGGACATTCCAGTGTTCCTAGATTTAATCTAGAGACATTAAGACGGAGGTGTCCACCGTTAATACCGTCGTACACAATGGTAGATATTTTTGCAGCAGCGATAACAGTTCTAACTTGACTGTTATGCTCTGTATGTCTGTTACCATTAATTGTCTTTTGTGTTTGTGAACACTCGTAAATATTTTTATACTAATAACGTTATATTCGGATGCGTTATGATAGTTTTAAAACGCAACGCGGTAATCGGTGGTGATACCGCTGTTAAAATGGTGTATACACTTTAAATAGAATTCTATATTTTATGAATTTTGACCATAATTTGTCGAAATCTTTGAGACTACTTACATATTTCTACATCGTATTGTGAATGACACGTGAACAAAACAAAAGTATTGAATGACTTATTTAAATGAAATTGATATGAGTGATTATGAGTGTTGGTTGCAAGAAGTAGGTAGTACTTTGGAAATGTTACCATCAGATAACTCTAATGTGAGGTGCATTAGAGTAATTGGTAGACAATTTTTTTTCGACATTTCGTTACTGTCAGCGACGACATCATTGTTTAATGATACAAAAGATAAGTTTTTAACTAATAGCAAACTTATTTCCCTATTAAATATTTACATAATATTTTATTTAAATGGCAAAATGAATTCTTTTGATAAAGGGTTAAGAAAAGTATTTATAGCTTCTCTCTCTTTATTCTTAAAACACAAAGAGAGCTTGCCGTAATTATTATTCTCAAGAGAGCGATAAAAGAACCGTTGCTGAAGAATTGAACTCGGGAGCAGTGAAAGGGCTAACTACTTACTGGTTAGGTGTGATTTTAAAGGGCATTTTTAAAGGTTAGGTGGTGTATGTATTGGTGAGTGGTTTTCTAAGAACACATACACATATCCGTCGCGAGTTTTCTGCAGCGTAAATAAGAAATCGCGTAAAATATTAAAAGCGTAAAGAAGGATTTGAATGAGTCCAAACGCTTCTGATGCATAGTCTCCTCGCGCGCACTCTTTTTGGCGTTGAAAAATGTTGACGCGTGTAATAGAGAATATATTTAAGCCGGGAAGTTAAGTTTCTTACTGCCGTTACATAGATAAGAGTGGAGTTTAGGGCATTTCATTTCCTCTTCCTCGTCACTAATCACTTCCAGAGAGTCTTTCACTACAAATTCATTCTTCCTTGATCTCTCTCACTTCATAGTTCTTTTACATATAAAGTCTGTTTTATTTAATATAATCACATATTTTTCTATACTATTAATGATATTGAAAGTGTTTTTATTTTGGAATTGTGTTTTTTCCCCTAATCAACGTTAACTACACTCATATAAATACAATATTACTATGGAATCAATTTATAACAGAGTGTTATTAATAAAAAAATTTGATGTTTTTTTATTAGTTTTATCTGTACACGTTTTATGCATGTTTTCTTTATAGTATATATATTTATATGTGCTTTGCTAAATATTTTACCGACCAGACTAAAATTGTTCGATTCTAAAATCTCAAATCCTTTGCATATATTGTAACGGTTACCTCTGATGACCTGAGTTGACGAGTGGACCTTGTGGTTAATGACAGGTTCGAGTGCGTGCAATTCGCAATCCTAGTTGGGATGTTTGTAAAAAGTTGTTATCGCATTGTTAAGCTGTGTAGAATGTAATATATAATTATCACGTTACGTTGCAGACCGGTATGAATTACCAAAGGGATTATAACTATTTGTGTAAAGTTTTAGATATTTTTTTTACCATCCTAGCTTTTGTTTGACAGGGTTTCGTTTTGTATCATTTAATAATTTTGTACGAAAGAGGACATCTGATTTGTTACTCGTTCAAATTGAAATTTATGTTTTGTAGTTTTTTTTTTATTTTGGTACGATGTGAAACTGTTTTGTATTATTTTTTTAACATGTATAACTCGAGTAAGCGGTGTAGCTTTACATTTAGAGACAATTTTATATTAGGGAGAATTGAATATAATGTGTTCGCGGCTGTTGTCGCCTTTGCAGAATATTACCCAGGGAACAAACCGGCACCGCGCCGCCACCGCGCGACCGCCGTCAGTCGCCACGCGTGGTCAAACTAACCGAACACAAAACCTCCGATTTCAATTTTTCAATTGACATCAACAAGTAGTTAACGATTAGTTTATAGCAATAAACCAATCTATCGCGTTATGGTTAACATTTGTATTGTTAGAAATTTTATAAAAGTATAGGCGGAACCCGTCGCGGCGACGAGCGTCATGTCGGTTCCTCGAATCTCCGACAGTTTGCTAGTTATATCGAATTTTTATATTTTAATATATAAAATATATATATCTACATTACTAAGTAAGTAAATAAATTTACATGTAAATATGTCAGAGTGCGTGTGGACGCGTGCTTGAGACTTTCATTCCAATTTTTCCGTACGTTTGCGTACATGTATATGATTCCGCAAATTCAAACTGCTTAAAGTTATCTCGTCATACGTTTTCTTCCACGTGCACGTCACTGCTCGTATAGCTCCATCGGACCCGAGCTGGTTGTTCCTCTTCCTTGAACTTCCCTTACTTTGCTTCAGACAGACCATTGCAATGGCAGAGGATGTAATGAATTTGTTTTGCTCTATAATTTGATGCAGATGTCTCACAATATGTATTCACGTGAGTGGCGATAGATGTATTTAGAGAATTTGTACAGTTTTGTATAATATAGCGAGTGCGCGAGTGGGGGGGGGGGGGTTTGGTTTGTTTAGTTATTTATAATGAAGCGGCCCGATCGGGGGGTAAGGTAATACCGCAATGTGAAATATGAATTAATTTAATTGTTTTACAGAATTT
>DWIB01000228.1:0-11908 GCA_018248155.1 Cressida cressida
ATTATAAAAATATTTGAAAGGAAATTCATTTTGCCTACCTTTTCACGCATCTAATGAGACCGTGTAATTGCGCAAAGATAATGAGCTTGCGTACGTCGAACAAGTAGCCGTGCGCACTTGTGAAGCGCTCGCATACCTGGCGTAAAGTAGTACCTTGTCGCAGCCCACATAACACTTCTATCAAGTTCGCTATAGAGGCCTGCATGGTTACATAAAAATAAACAATAAACAATTCTTTGAAAGTAAGATGATAACTTATTTATGAATAGGGTTTAGCTCATTTTAAATTACATGTAAATAAATTTATATTTGACTTGAAATTATTACATTATTTTTATGCTATTTAGAATGTTATATAACTTACCACCTTAAAGTCTAAGTTGTCTTAAGGTATTGTTACTCAAGTTAAATCTCAACCTACAACTGGAGCACAGTTATGTTTGCTCAATACTTTAGCTGATGAATTATACGCTATGGTGGTAACCGGAAATTCTCCAGCGATAAACAATGTCAATTTATTAATACAAAATAATGATATTGTCAAGTAAGAGGTTTAAAAACATGTTCACGATAATTGTTTTCTTACCTTATCGCCTTTCACTTCTTTATTTACAAATTTAAGGCAAGCTCTCTGTAGCTCATTGTCGTTGAATATGCGTTTGAGATTTGGAGTGGCGCGATACATGTTGGAGAACTTCAGAATGGGTACCAGAGTCACCTGTACATTAATATAAGCTGGCCCTTTGAGTGTTATTCACATGCTTTCGTAACATTTTTTATACATTTCTGCCTACAGATAAACTTAAACAGTAAACCTTCGTCTTCAAACAGACATTCGGCTTTTCTAATTAAGCAAAATTTCATTTAAATAATATCACTCGCCTACTACGAAACGTAGGCATCCATTCTAGGTAAAATTTGATAAGTTTTATTAGCAATGGCTATGCTAAAAATAAATGATGAAAATATTAGGTAAACAAGCCATAAGTTAAGTGTGTAGTCCCGGATGCAACAGTAATTTACTAAATTACGAAAGTAATTTACCACTCCATAATAAATTAAGTTCTGTATGCAAGACTTCACAAGAGTTTTCTCAACGTCGGAGTCGGCAGCTATCTTTGCAATGTGGTTGTATCCATTGAGGTATGGTAAAAGCTAAAAAAGTTAGTTTTTTTATTGTTAAACGTGTGATATTTCACTATAAGATTCACACAATGCTAAGTGACCACAAGGAGATACTTAATCTAAAAAAAATAGTTAAAGGATAGGGTCTTCTCTCAATATTCATTTGGAAATTTGGGGATGGAGTTTATTACCAAATCAATTCCTATTAAAAATAATTATTTACTTATTAATATTTTACTATATTTATATTATACACTGTAGTACCGAATGAGGACAATATTTTTAAGAAATCTTTAAATTCGATCAAAATTAAAAAATTATAACCTAATTGTTATGAACATAAATCATTTCAAGTACCTACAAAAAAATTAGTTTCAAAGTCATTTCATTTTGCACGTTTGAGGTTCCTTAATTAGATTTCTTATAGGATGTGAGAGTTGTACTTAATAGTACACACACTGATTTATCTTAGACGTCCAATTACTTCTTATAACATCCCATTACAAAAACACAATCAGATAACTTATGTTGTCACTTAACCATTCTAATAAATACTTATTATGCGTAAATTTTAAATAACAATTTTAGCAAAATATCCAATTTTAGTGTTTTCTCTATTTTACGAAATGGGTTTGCTTTTAATTTATGATAGGACTCATTAATGTGTTTAAAATGGTACCATCAAACAGATAACTCTCTTATTTGGTCTTAGTTATATAACTAACTTTTATATAACTAACCTGTTTTGTTGTCAAGTCCCAATCATTGTCCATAGCAATATCCAGGAACTTGTCATCCTCCACATCCAAATTTTCTTGAGACCGATTAGCAATGCTGTCTGGTGGAGTAGAATGTTGAGGACAGCCAGGTCTTGGAAAACCCACAGATGATATTAGGACCGGGACATCATAATCCTCGACAGACACTGGGTCTACACGCACTTCTACCACCTTTAGATGCATCACTGTGTCACCCTCTGTTAAAAAAGAGGAGAAAAATTTAAATATTTTTATCGAGATCTTATGTCCGAGGCAAAGAGCTTAATTTGTTGCTGTATAAACCATTTTGAGAGTGCCACATGGTTATGGGAGTTTTAGTTTATTTAATTCCTTGGTCAAGTTTATCAAAAAAGCAGTCATTATTATTTAACAACAGAGAATTCAACAGCTCTACACAAAAAGGATTATTTGTGCATGTTATAATACACTTTTGCAATAGGATAATCGATAAAACTCTAGTTTGAAGATATCCACTTTTCTCCAAATATATATATAACTTTTCTAGGTAAACTTACCCACTATAGTAGCCTGGCGGTGGGTGTTCAAGTCATGCAATAGGTGGGCCAGAAGGGTGGGTAGCCTCGAAGATCCTTTAGAAACAAAACCAGTTTCTTCTTCTAATGTAGTCTAAAAGTAAATCGATACACAGTATTGATATTACTATATTATATTAGTCACTAAAGTATCACAATACCCTCACCATTACATTATGTTGATGTCTATATATGTAAGTGCCCATAATTATCAAAGTGGTCTAAGTAATATATTTCATGTGTTCAGTTATTTAATGAACATTTGAACAAAGTTAAAAAATATTTTGACATGTAAGATCACATTTTAAATTTAATTTCTTTTAGTCTTGATTAATAAAAATTTCGTATGAATATGAAATTTTGCCTGAATTTCATGTTTTTATTAAATGATTATTTAGACCATTTTCAAAATTAACAGAATATCCTTACTATCAATTAAAGTAAAAAAGAAATATGAGTTTTAAATGAAACTTTAATGAAGATTTATTATTTACTATCAAATGTAATCCATTTTTATTGAAGTTTTAAGTTTTTTAAAATGTTACTGGAAAAGTGGACAGTTGTATGATGGTTTATATATAAATGTATGTATATGAAATAAATATAGAAAGAACATTCCAATAATATATGTACCAGATGGTCCCCAATCTTCTTTACAACAGGCTCGTACTGGACAGTTCTAGAAGAGCTATCGCAGACGAAGCAAAGGTTGAATAGGTACACATTGCGCTCATAACGTGAACTTTCAATCCGTATTGGGTAGCCTATTATTTTGTGACTAAGAGCATCTCTACAACAAAATTCACAATCACAGTCTTGTTAATAAAAGAATACTTCATCTCAATGTTTTTAGCAATAAACCTGCGAGGCAAATGGAAAATCATGGGAGGAAACAAACAGATGATATACTAAGTACAAGCTAAAAGGAATCATATGGATAATTTATGACATATCTCACAACCGGATGTGTAGCATGCGATTGGGGGAGTAGATAAACTCCACCTTATAAGATAAATATTTTGTATAGTTCCTATGCATTTACTATGTATAAAGTAATGTTTGATCATTATTATATCACATCAGATAGAGAAGTTGCAGTATGTTTGCAACTAAAAGAATTTTGCCTATTTATTGACATTAGAAAAATTACATCGTGTGCTTTTCACATAATATATGAACCTGCACAATAACTCATAACACTTATGCAATCTAATAATAATATAATATATAATAATACTTACACTGTCATAGTACATTTGCTGATATGTGCCTTTGGAATGATATATGCACTAATGGAATCAAACACTTGTTCAGAGATATAGTCTTCTGGAAACTACAAAAAATCTGCTTATGCATAAACAAAAACGAATAAAACGATTACTAACCCACTAAAGACTAATAACGTGACTAAATTCATCTGAACAAAATCCTAATATTTAATTTATATATTTTAACTTTGTTTAATTTACTCATCCTGGGAAATCTGTGTAGATTTCTTATTACTAATAGTATTTATTTTCATTAGATAAATATTAATGTTGCATTATTGATTTTTAATACAATTTTCGACAAATGAGACACAATGCATCTAAGGTGTTAAATTATTAACTTTATAGCTAATACAGAAGTTGTTTACAAAGATTGCATCTAATTTTGAATTATATTGCATCCGTACAGGTAAATGAAAATAAAAAACTAACATTGAAAAGTTAAGACCTAGCAATATTAAAAAAAAAACATGTATTACATACTTGGCAAACGATTTTCGGCCCTGCAATGGGATGAAATTCGGCTAGGAATATGCATCTGATAGGGCCTTCACGTCCGCATCCCTCTTTATTGGGACTTTCCATGACCTTAGCGTATATTCACCCGAAGCAAAATTTAAACAGCCCTCTTTGAATTATAAGCAAAGTCTAGTCACAAAAATACACGTTTTCTTAAAAGTTAAAATGATTGTCAATCATTGTTCATAAATTGTCAAAATATACAACAGAGTAGGGATGCTCGATGATCTTAGATGTTGAATGTATAAACATCGATGATGCTATACGAAAAATATCGCACGACAGAGGGTAAATAGAAACATAGACTACGAAAAAATTAAGAGAAAAGTGACCGCCTGGCTTTTTTCAAGCCGACTGGGTCAAAATGATGATTTTCTTTTCGTGTAATCAAATTTTAATTAAAAAATTTAATCAAAAAAACGTAACTTTAATTTAACAGGCTAGCTACTATTCCTCTGAAGTATTAGTACACATTGCATCTGTCGGGGTAGAAGCCTGGTCTGTTCGAAGACCAACCAGAAATGATTTATATTTGAGTATGAATTTCTAATTCATTCCAATTCATCATCTAAATGACTAACTAATACATAGGTTTTGAATTACTTATTAAGAACAAACAAAAACAAACACTTTATTTTCAAACTTTTATTTTTAATCAATATTAGTGAAGTAAATACCTTATAAGGATAGTCGTAACTTGCTTAAACATATATTGCAGCAAATGAATGAATAAACTGCTTATCACATCTGATATATCAAAAAAGCAAATTGTAAGAAACTCTTGCTCTTGAAAGAAACACTTGAAAATTTAATTATTATACTATTTTTTAAATATTAATCAATTAATATGGAAAAATTAATTGCTAAGAATTTAATAATCATAACCTTAAAGCTGGAACAAGAGGATTTTAAATGCTGGATGAATGTATCCATTAAAGTTGAAATTTTTCCTGAAGTTGTTAAATTAAGTACAATATTTTTTTTTACTTTCTACGGCCTACATATATTCTACAAACTTTCGTGGATGTTTAGTGTGTTAAGATCTCGAAAAACAAGAAGAAATTTTAGTCGCTAAAGCCGAACTTATCGTCATAAGGTACTACCTACAGATCGTCTTGTTAAAACATTTAAACTTAAAAATCTACAATTATTTTTAAAGACTGATCGTAGTACTATTTTTAAGGTCTATAGTATAGTCTATATATCCCTCAAGAGGCCACCAGCGAATCGCCTCTGTGCACCCTCGCGCCGTTTTTTATAAGAAGCCAACTCGCTTGGAGAAATTGCCATTTTTAGTCATTAACTTTTATATTATATTTTACTTATATATTTTACTTATATATTATTCAAAGTAGATCAGGAGACCCGAAGGTTTAGTTTTCCGGGACACCTGTGTAAAGAGAAAAACAAGTTCTACATAAACTTTTTTACAAACATTATCTACTTCTACTTCAATATAATAATAAACTTGCCTCTACCTTTTCTTTTTGACGAGGTAAATATTTAACTGCTACTGTAGACCAAAATCATATGATCAAACTTCGTATGGTTAATCAACGCCCGTAAATTGTAGAAACTTTTAATACAATAGTCGCACGTAAGTTCATTACGCTGCACTACTTGTTCCTGCAAATAATGTACAATGAACAAAATTGAACAAAATGATAACATAAACAGAGATAAATTAATAAAAAACTATGATACTGAGAAGGACACAGAAAATGACCAAAAGATAAAAATACCTAATGAGAATGAGAGGAACATGCAACACGATGGAATATCTAATAAATTATGCTCCGGTCCCCAAATTGTCAACTATCATATTAATGATGAGTTTAGCAGTTCAACTAGATTTGATATTAAAACAAAAACCAACAGCTTTCTTAAATAGATAATTAAATGACAATGTCTATATCAAATGTCCCAAAGGAATGGAAATCAGTGAAGGAAATGTTTTAAAACTTAAAAGGAATTTGTATGGATGGAAAGAAACACCTAAATGCTGAAACCAAAGATTTTGTAATTCAGAAAGGGTTTGTACAATCACAGCATGATCATGTTTATATGGAAAAGGAATTTTAAGTAAAGAACTTAGGAGAAGTACATAAATATTTAGGATTAGAAGTAACAAGAACATTAGGAAATAAGACAAACAGAAATGATGAACAGACTTTTAAAAAAATATCAAATACTAGTTTGCAAATGAAGCAAAACTCCAATGGAAATTAATTTTAATGTAAACAGTCCATCACCATCATATATGATTGAAGTACCTTTCAAGAAATTAGTAGGTTCTTTGTTGTACACTGCTGTGAATAGTCGACCACATATTGCTTATGCTGTATCATTCTTTAGCAGATTTTTAGATAAACCTACACAAGAGTTTGCTTCAAGGGCCTTAAAGGAACCTCTCATCAGGGGCTGATTTATAGGAAGGCCAAAGAGTTCACAAAACTTATAGCCTATTCAGATGCTGACTTGGCAGTTGATAAAATGGGTCACAAGAACACAAGTGGATGTGTATATATCAGGGTGAGAACTTAATAATTTGGTTTTATAGAAAGTAAGCATGTACCGCCCTGTCAACAGCTGAAGCTGAGTATGTGGATGGAGCATACTCTATGAGTGAACTTATTCACATCAAAGGAATACTTTTACATATATTAAGTACTAGTATCATTTTAGCTCATTTATTGATTGACAACAGAGTACAATAAAATTGATACAAAATCATTTGATTACTAAAGCTTCTAAACACATTGAAATTAAATATCACTCCATTAAAGATTTAATTTATGAAAAAATTGTGTTAATGCCATATGTATCTATAATTAAAAATATCTCTATGTTTACAAAATCTTTACCTATTCAAAAACAGTTATTTTTTTTAACAAATTGAATTTAATTTAAATATTGTATTGAAAAAGTTATGCATGTGTTATATATATTTGATTGTTTTGCATCTTTATTATCCTAAGAGAATTAGTAAGAAAACTGTTAACTTAATGAATACTTTAATGTAACTGTAATTGAAATAGGTAGTTATGATAAATAGTGTTAGTAATGCATGGAGTGGATATATAACATTTGTAATTCATCAACTATGGTAATATGTGTTATTCTATAAAATGATATAATATTATTGTACCTATGGTAATGTGTTGAAAAACTTCTGTTCTTTAATAAAATGGTGCCTGTACTTTTGTGTATCAATTTACCAAAGAAATCTAATATCCTATGTCATCTAGGCATACAAAACATAATTGAAGATGGAAAACTCAAAACACAATTACACTAACCTAGAGAAAAGTTATTGTATATTTGAGATTTGCAAAAGACTTTCCTGGTACTTTGGCTGTTATGCCAGAGCAATTCAGTGAGCATCCACTGTATAAAATAAAAAAAATCATTGCCGACAATAGTTAAAAAAACGTAGGCGTGGTCTCCGGATGCCCCTGGTTGACTACCATGTACATATGAGGCACCTAATCAAAGAAAATCAATCAAAATAGGAACCAGAGGATTAGTTTTCCGTAACGCCAGTGTAAAGAGCAAGACAAGTTCTACCCAAACTTCTCTACATACATTATCTACTTCTACTTTAATAATAAATTTGCTTCATCATTTTCTTTTTGTCGAGAAAATTGTTTATCTGCTATGCTACTGGAGCCGGCATAGTTGTGATAATTTTTATTATATTTTTATTATAGTAATTTTTATTATCAACGCTTTTCTCTTGACGAAACTTTCCTGTCGAAATTTACTCTTAACTACAGGCGTCTGAGACGCTCTCACGTTGTTGCTGCAAATAATGCGCCATTTGTAAATTTGCAATAAATAACAAAACGTTATTTATCACTATTGTTATTTTTTATTAACAAAACGTTATTTATCACTATTGTTATTTTTTATTATTCAACATTATTTAGAATTGATATGATTGATGAATTCGATATATAGAGAGATAGAGAAACCTAACCAATAAAATCAATACGTTTCAATTTAAAGTGTTATTAATCAAAACCTACAAACGAAATCTACAATTATTTAATAACTTACCTGTTGATTTCCAACACTTCTGGAGGAAATATTATCAGCCCGATCCATATTTATCATTTTACTTCAATTTTAAACGTTATTGATCGAAACAGGTGCTTTTTTGGTTCTACACTTTGACCTTGACCTAAATATGATTCATTTTTTTAAATGCAGGCACATGCTCGGTTATCATACGTAAAAAAAAATATTGTTTTATTACGTATGTGTTTATTATGTTTAAAATAAACGAAATATATCGTTTTTTAATACCAATATTTGGTCTTTATTTTATTTGATAGTGTACGATTATTTAATTTCTTTAATCCTTTAATGCTACCAAGATATTTAGAAATACAAGTACACATAACGCACATATCTCAAGGTAGAGACAAATACTTCGTCATCTCATTTTGTTATATTATCATCATCATGTTCTGAAAATTATATTACAATTTGAATCTTTTTTTTCATAATCATTAAGCGACTAACCAGAAATTTACCTTATGGTATATGATACGATCGACGATAATAAAGTGGCTCTAGTTAATAAGGTAAACATTATCACATTGTGCTCGTCGCCTGGGGAGAAAATGATAAGTTTCATTAATCCAATATATTAACTCGTTACAACGCCCATCACAATGGAATACAGTAATGTTTGCACACACAGTTGTTTTTGGCGGTAGGAGCAGGGTCGTCGTGGTACCTATCTAGATGGAATTCGGTAACAGACACTTATCACCTAAAAGTTACTAAGGCACTGTAATTTATCCATCACCCTCTCCTAAGGAACGCGACGAAGGAAAAGAACAAGGAGTGCAATTCTATGTCCCTACCCCATAGCAGATGAAACAATTCAAATACAATAATTCATTCCCATGTTAATTCCTTGAGGCAGAAACACAATACTTACCTTGCAAGCCAATTAAATACTACGCCAGTTTCGGTGAGTCTAGTAAATCATTTGAATATTCATGTAGATTACCTCTTTGTCTCGACGAATATAGTGCAGTGTTACATATAGCCTTGAAAACTTAACAAATCTGTTACGAATTTCACCGAACAAATCTATAAAACAGGAATAAGTATTCAAAGTGGGAGTAAGTTGCAAAAAGCATCTAGCGTTTAAAAAACCCAATGCCGGTTGGGGATGACCGGGTAGGGACTACACGGCGCGAAGAGGGGATTCGTTAACTATGCAAATATTATACAGTGTACTCGCCAATTGACATGAATTATGCAGTAGTAATCTCTTTGTGAAATATTTAAAGAAATTACTTAACGATTGCAAAGTTCCATCTAAAACTCGAGTATGAACCCGACAATTAATCAATCGAATTAGTAGTGTTCACCTGATGGTAGTTCATTCGATATTCGATTCTATAACAATGCAGCGCTAGTTTTAATCTAAACATTATCACATTGCGCTTATTCTTAACCTTATATAATATAGCAAGATGACAAGTCTCGTTAACCCAGTAATTTCGAGATACATCGATCGATCAAAAATAGTGATAACACCGGTAAAATCGTTTATTGAAGCTACTAGTTTAACAGGCTAGCAAGTACTTTGTTTAGCAGGTTGTTCACTGCCTATATGTGACGCTTGTTAACTATGTAGTTCTATTGTCTTAATAGCCAGCTAATTTTCGAAATATGGCGGTTTTCCGTTTCTATTTTAAAGTAATCTTTTGGGATAAATTGGTTCTGAACTCCTAATTTATGATTTGATAATAGACGGAACAGAAACCTCGGTGATATACTTATTTTATTACCCCCTTGTTAGTGTACACAAATTAGGGATTATAATTTATGTGAAATTTTCAAGTAGTTGTCAAATCAATGTTTATAATTAGCCTGCAAATTTTCTATTGCCTGTGAAGAGGTACAAATCGGGCTTTTTAGACAAATTTCTCTAGAACCAAGGGAAGCAATTCGAAAACCTGAAACCAGCAGCTACATGGCACAAAATCTAAGCCTGGCCATCCAGCGGATGTATTTTAAGTTTTAATTTTTTGTTATTTTAAGATGTAACTTTTTTTTTGTTTTCTTTAAGTATAATAATGGATATGTCATTAAATATCTTCAACTATGAAATTAGTAAAGGTTTTAATCAATATCAACCTCCTAATGCAGATAGGTTGTATATTTGTGTAAGCACAAAAGATTCAACTAGCGCCAATGTGTACGATTACCGAGATCAAAGTCGATAGATACGTATCGATACCGCGTAGTCGTTTTTTTGAAATGTATGCTGTATGTAATAATCGCGTTAAATTGAGCCTTATACAGTGAGCGATAAGAGCGTAACTCAATATGTTGCATATCATTGTCATTGCGGGATGACTTGCTAAGGCGCGGTGGTCTACAACAAACGTCTAACACTAGCAACGATTTTTTTAAATAGCTCAATTAAAATATAGAGAGATCATATAAAATTCGTTCGTAATAAATTATAATAATATAGAGCTCACTTATTGTTTTTTACAATTAATCTTTGTCACACGTCGATATTTTTTTAGAGGCGAAATGCTCGGAATTATAGTTAACATCTTATGCCATACATGTATTGACATTTATCTGTCAAGATGTTTACCTTCACTTGATGGAAAGTAATCGCTCATAACAATGTTGCATTAATTAGAGCAGCGTATAACCTAAAGTGTATTCGGCACCATAAAATATTAGCTTTCGTTAACCACATAATTTCATTAACTACTATTCAAATCGCAACACACTATTTGGCATCTGAAATAGGAGCAGCATGGTACCTAACTAGGGTCTTTGACAACAGAAATCAATCTTTTGTTTCAACACCAATTGCACAAAGTTTTTGTTTTAATTTAAAATCTTCGTAAATAATATAATATTTTCATTTAACTTATAATTACCTAGATTAATAGCAGACAAAGGTCATATTATTTAAAACTATGAAGTAAACATATCATGTTATTTGTTGATGACATCGAAAGGTATATGTGGTAAGATAACCTCATGTGGTGAAATGGTATAGATTCTCGTTGTCTAATATTACTTCTCTCTATTTCTGGTTAGTCTGCCATGACCCCTTTGTTGGCAACATGAAAAGGTGAGTATCACTGCGCGGCAACTGAGAATGATGTATGGAGAGGCTATGACGCGCTGCTTTGATGCCACGTCAATATCTATCTGTTAGTGGCTCGAGTGGACGTGTCTACAATGAGCTATGAAATAATAGAGAAGGTATCACAAGGTAACATTCTTTTGCACCCTTCAAATTTTCATATACACACCGATTTGTGGTTTTCTCCATACGTCTATAAATACTATTTCTTTAATATATTTAAGTCACATAAGTTATAAGATCTCTGGGACTATTATGACTTTCAAAAATACTGGTACATGCCGCATCTGATGCGTCACGGATGGTGGTAACAGTTGCAAGCTGTCCGGGGCCATAGGTCGGCATTCCAACGTCGGACCAGGAGACTCCCCAACTCGGAAAACTCGAACCTTTTCGTAATCAGCGCTATTATTTATATTACATTCATTATATTACATGAATATGACACTTGGATTGCAGAGGTCTTCTCTGTACAAGTGTGAACTGATTCCTTACCAATTAAAGGCGTGATGCGCTGAGTTGCCAATTTTCACTTGCTGTGTG
>DWIB01000229.1:0-11890 GCA_018248155.1 Cressida cressida
AGCGTCGCGCGTCCGCAGCCTCACTCTCCGTCCGTACTTGTTTGTGCGTGTGCGCCGCTAGCGCTAGCTGCTTGCTGACTGCTGACCCTTACCCAGTGATCAGTGTTCGGTGTCCCGTGTGTCGTGCCCCCTGCCCCGTGCCCGTTGCGCAGGGCTCATATTCGGCGGTGCTTACGAACAGGGTTGTCCCTGATCTTTTAGTCTCTTCGCTGTTCGAAATCGAGGTGAGCTCCGCGTCGAGGTCGCGCCGAGGTCTCGGCGAGCTCGACGTCGAAGACGCGTTGACGTTGAATGACGTTGAATTCTGTTACAGGTAACGGGCGAGCGACGCTATGCCCGGCGCGGTGGTGAACGGCGTGCAAGCGGCCGCCGGCGACGTGGTGCTCGCGGGGCTTTCGGCGCGCCTGCCCGAGTCCGATAATCTGGAGGAGTTCGCGCGCCAGCTGTTCGACGGCGTCGACCTCATCACCGATGACGACCGGCGGTGGACTCCAGGTGGGCTTTGCAATTTTTTTTAATAATATTTGCTATAATCTTGTAGTAGACCGTAGGAAGAATCGAGGACAATTTGAACATAAGTTATCTTATATCCCCCGCCGGACACCTCGTGCACGGGCCCGCTGGCGCGACGATGGGAGATGTGATCTCTCCTAAGACGCCTCGCCGCCGATACCGCAAAAAAATAAATAAAGCTAAGAATTTAAATACGTTTGTCTGATTGCTGTTGATAATCAGAGTAATCTCGATCTACGAATGTAATTAATACATATTTGCTCATATTAAACTACTTCCCTGAGAAACTTTAAAGTTTTTTCAAATGTAGGTCGCTTGGAGCGGCGTTCGCAACGATTCCCGTGCGTGCGCCGCTACCGGCGCCCGGTTTTCTTTGTGGTTCACTGTACACTAGCTGACCGCGCGGCTCTCTCGTACTTTCTCAATGTAGATATTCCGCCGGTTCCGAGGATTTCCTGTCGCCGATTCAATTCTGTCGGTCTCATTTTATTTTATTTACAATGCCGAGGCGAGAGTTTTAGGTCGTTTCGGTTCCTCGCCCGTGCGGGGATCCACGTGAACCTTTAGCGAAGACAATGTGTCGACCAAAAGGGAGAGTTTTCTCTTTGTCTCTCCATGACTTCCTCGAGGTCGCTTCTCTTTGGCCGTGAGTTCCGGAAGTATCTTGCGAAATTGTGAGTACAATTAATTTAGTATTCGTCCTTAAATTCCTGAATAATTGTCTTTGGAACTTGACTTAAAATCCCACCCCAGTGTTCTTTTGGCCTATACATATAATTGTAGGCGATTCAAATTGTAATATTTTTTCTCGCATAACTGATATATGTTAATATTATTGTGAGGAAATAAAGATTCTTATAGTTCAAAGGGAGGCGCTCCCATGGCCTTGCGGATTGTTCGAGGCGCTACATCGCGGAGCCGTGCCGCTGAATCACGCAAATACAATGGAAAAATAATTAATTATATTCGTATCCTTATTGTAGAATGGATTCAAACGTTATCATCCGACAAGAAGCAGCACGGATTTCCCTTGTGAATGTTCACTACGTCCAATTTAATGCTTCCTGATGAATTCGTAATTGTTATATATGTCTTTGCTTCATGTTATAACTCGATGCTTTCTCTAATACCCGTGAGATCTAAGAGACAGAGTATGTTCGCGTTTCGACACCGTCGACGACGGCGTGCGCCGACGGTGTGTCGGTGTGTCCGTTATTCGCGGAAAGTGTTTTGAGGAATTATTTTGAGGCACAGAATCACCCGTCGCTTGCACGTTGCACCCGCAACGTGCTTCATACTTTGTAGTGCATCTTTTCACTTTATTTTTTATAAAATATTGAAAATTGGGCTCGTATTATTTACTTCAGATTTTACGTGTGAAATACTTCCTTTATAGTTTGCGCACGAAGCTCGTAAAGCGGAGCCGTGACAGCACGACGCGTCCGACCGCGCCCCGCCACCCGCGCGCCCTTCTATTGCGCTTTATAGAAAAGGTGTTCGACCGCCCTGGTCTTTTGCGCCGTTTTCATATCACTTCAGACAGTCCGCGGCGTGCCTAACACAAAACCATCTAAAATCATAGCAATATAGCCGCGAACTTACCGGCGCAGGCTTCAACAGGCAGTCCAATCTCGGCGCGCTGTATCGTTTATACTCTCCAAATGATCCGTAGTCCAGAGGAGGTGTGTGCCAAGAGGACAGTTTTCCGGTCGAGTTTTTGGCACAGATTATCGGGTTATCTCAGTGCAATGCGGCCGAAATAACAGGAAAAATGTCGGTTGCAGGCTGTGCATAAAAAGTTACCGTGTCCGAGTCTTTCTCTGCCATCACTAATCACACATCAATTTCCAATGTAATATTGGACCGTTACGATTTTATGTATTACATATTAATTTACGTATTTTCAGGTCTACACGGTCTGCCCGAGCGAAATGGCAAACTTAAAGACTTATCGCGCTTCGACGCCACATTCTTTGGGGTGCACGCGAAGCAGGCTCACCTCATGGACCCGCAGCTGCGAATGCTGCTCGAGCTGACGTACGAAGCGATAGTGGATGCCGGGATGAACCCGGCCGAGCTGCGCGGCTCGCGCACCGGCGTCTTCGTGGGCGTGTCTAATTCCGAGACCGAAGAGATGTGGACCTCCGATCCCGACAAGATCAACGGGTACGCGCTCACAGGCTGCTGCCGGGCCATGTTTCCCAACCGCATCTCTTACACGTTCGACCTGAAGGGGCCGTCCTACGCCGTGGACACGGCCTGCTCCAGCTCGATGTTTGCACTGACGCATGCCGTGGCGGCGCTGCGCTCCGGCGAGTGCGACGCGGCTGTGGTGGCCGGCACGAACCTGTGCCTGAAGCCGGGCACTTCGCTCAATTTCCACCGACTGAGCATGCTGTCGCCGGAGGGTCGATGCGCGGCGTTCGACGCCGGCGGGCGCGGCTACGTGCGTTCCGAGGCTGCGGTCGCTGTGCTGCTGCAGCGCCGCGGCGACGCACGACGCATCTACGCGACGGTACGCGCGGCGCGCACCAACACAGACGGCACCAAGGAGCAGGGCATCACTTTTCCATCGGGCGCGATGCAGCGACGCCTCGCTGAAGAAACCTTCGCGGAGGCTCGCCTGCGGCCGCAGGATGTCGCGTACGTGGAGGCGCATGGCACCGGCACCAAGGTCTGTTGAGTAGCTCGCGTACGCGTCACGCCGCTTCATGTACATAAAAAATAAGTTGCGTGTTTGCAGGTGGGCGACCCTCAAGAAGTGAACGCTATCGCAGAGTTTTTCTGCAAGGACCGAAAAACGCCTCTGTTGCTGGGTTCGGTTAAGTCGAACATGGGCCACTCGGAACCCGCCTCCGGCCTCTGCTCCATTGCGAAAGTGGTCATCGCGATGGAGACGGGTGTAATTCCGGCAAACTTACACTATAAAACGCCCAATCCGGACATTCCAGCTCTCAGCGACGGACGGATTAAGGTAGTATCTGGCGATGTATTTCATTGTCTTAACTCTTTATTCAATTTAGCGGGGAGACGACCGAGATATTCACCTGATGTTAAATGATACGCCTTTGCGTATCAACGTAGCACTATTTGGGACGGTATACACGCACTACATGGAGCTCGTCACTTGCTGACGTAAAATGTTAAGTTTGTTTACCGCAGTAATTAACTAGCTACAATGCTCTTCAAACCAGAACACTAATGTACACACTACAATACTGCTCGACGGCAGCGATCCAGCACAAGTATATTATTTTAATTCACTACTCCTGTAGGGTGACAGTTACTTTGCATGCTGCTAACAGGTAGTGGACGAGAACACGCCGTGGGGAGGCGGAATCGTTGCCATCAATTCGTTCGGATTCGGCGGCGCCAACGCGCACGTGATCCTCGAGTCGAATGTGGGTGCGAGTGCGCGCTCCGCCGCCGGCCCCTTGCCCCGCCTCGTCGTGGCGTCGGGGCGCACCGAAGAGGCTGCCCGGAGGCTGCTGCAGCTCGCTGCGGATCACCCTCAGGACGCGCACCTGCACGCGCTGCTCGACGCCGTGCACGCGCGAAACATCCCGGGGCACACGCATCGTGGTTATCGGCTCGTCGCCGACCCTCCGCTGCCGCAACATACCGAGGAGATTCTGGTGCGTATACCGCGATACCTTAATGCACTCTCGCGTAGAGAGTAGACTTAAAAGCGACGATTTGGCGAGTACGCGGCGCCGCTTGGTTTTGTTTTTAAACGTATATACTATTATGGAGTGATGTTGTGCTTATTTTCATTTAATTTGTTTTTCATGTTTTTAAGTAATATTCACTAGTATTGTTGTAATCCAGGAAGCGGATGCCAGCGAACCTCGGCCCTTGTGGTTCGTGTTCTCGGGCATGGGGTCGCAGTGGGCGGGCATGGCGCGCTCGTTGATGCGGCTGCCGCGGTTCGCCGCGAGCGTGGCGCGCTGCGGAGCCGCTCTGCGCCCGCACGGCGTGGACCTGCAGCATGTGCTTACTGAGGCGCCGGATGCGGCGTTCGACGACGTCGTTATCTCGTTCGTGTCGATCGCGGCGGTGCAGGTGGCGCTGGTGGACGTGTTGCGCGAACTCGGCCTGCGCCCCGATGGGATCGTCGGACACTCAGTCGGGGAGATCGGTACTCGCTGCCGTCGACTATACATTTCATTAAAGCGATACTCGTTTTACACGCCATACGAAATTCATGCGTTTGTGTTTCGCAGGCTGTGCCTACGCAGACGAGACTTTGACGGCGGAGCAGGCAGTGCTGGCGGCGTACTGGCGCGGCCGCAGCATCGTGGACGCCAAGCTCCCGCCCGGTGCCATGGCGGCGGTGGGCCTCAGCTGGGAAGCGGCCTCCTCGCGCTGTCCGCCCGACGTCGTGCCCGCCTGCCACAACGCCCCCGACAGCGTCACGGTACGTGACGTCTCGTGAATCCTCCTCGGATTACCTAATTATTTTTCTCACATAAATGTGTATTTCCGAATAAAGTTTTCTAAATAGAAGTGGAGAATTAGGCTCAGAGACTCATAAAGTTATCGATCGAAGTTAAATCCTCGCTTTAGATCTCGGGTCCGGTGGAGTCTGTGGAGAAGTTCGTGGTGCAGCTGTCCGAGGAAGGCGTATTCGCACGCCGCGTCAACAGTTCCGGCGTGGCCTTCCACAGCAAGTACATCGCCACCGCCGCACCGCTGCTGCGGCGCAGTCTAGAGCGCGTCATCACCGATCCAAAGCCACGCTCGTCGCGATGGATATCCTCTTCATTGCCAAAAGATCAGTGGGACTCTGATATAGGTAAAGACTATCCAATTTTTTTGTGGCGACGGGAAGAAGTGATTTCATAGAAGGAGCTTTTCTATCCGTAGCGCGAATGAGCGACGCAGCGTACCACGTGAACAACCTGCTGTCGCCGGTGAGGTTCGCAGAAGCGCTGCGCGAGTTGCCGCCGCGAGCTCTGCTTGTAGAGGTGGCGCCGCATGCGCTGCTGCAGGCGGTGTTGCGCCGCGCGCTGCCGCAGGCCGTGCACGTGCCGCTGCTGCGCCGCGACGCGCCCGACTCGGCGGCGCACCTGCTGGCGGCGGCGGGGCGCGCGTTCGCGGCGGGCGCGCAGCTGCGCCCGGGCGCACTCTACCCGCCGGTGGAGTGGCCCGTGCCGCGCGGCACCCCGCGCCTCGCCTCGCACGTGCTGTGGGACCACTCCACCGAGTGGAACGTGGCGCACTTCGGCGCCGCCTCGCGCTCCGGCGAGAACATCATCGAGTACGACCTCTCCCGCGCCGACGATCAATTCATCACCGGCCACGACATCGATGGCCGCGTGCTATTCCCCGCTACCGGATATTTGGTAAATTTTTGTGTTTTATAATTATAATTAAATTGTAATTATATATTATGTATAACCTCAATATACATATCTTTAATGGCTCCCTTAAGGTAGTGTATTATATTGAGTATTATTAGCAGTGTGTGTCATTTTGCTGATAAGGTAATGTAATATGTATTACCTGTATGATTGCTATGCTAGTGCCTGTGCTTGGAGTGTGTGTACTCGCAGGGGAGTAATGTACAATCGGTCGTTTTGAATTCACGATAAATATGTATACTATTCGCAACGGTACTACTATGATTCCATTGATTTTCTGTTACAAGTTTACTGAACATTTCTATAAAAAATAAAAAGGGTTGTCCGAAATTACCTAAAATATTAAAATGTCACTGCAGTTTGAGACTGGGTCTGTCTCGTGCAGCATATGTGAGCACAGAGCGTTTTTCATATTAGTAGGTTGCAAGCGTTAGCGCGTAAATGTTAATGTGTTGAGAAATGGTCACATGATTATACCACAGGATGTGTCATTAAATAGGAAATGAAGTGGTGTTAAAATTCACATAATGGCGAGACTATATTACACGTACGACGTCAGAAATCTTAATAACTGCGCAAGCATTATGCGTATTTCAATTCTACTAAACACAATTATTTTTATGTCTGTCTACATTTGACTGTTCAATATTACTATTAGCCATAATTTTAAATTTATTTCCATCAAAATTTAAATAACATCGTCATCAAACTCCAAAGTTCTCAATAAAGTAATAAAATGATAAACTATCACAATCACATTAGATGCTATGCACTAGGATTAAAACACTGAGTAACTATGGATTCATCGCGCGCGGTATTCGATTTCGCTGGGCTCGCCGGTCCCTCAAATTGTTTTTGGATCCCAGCTTCTATCCCGCGTCGTTCTCATCGAAATCTTTACAGCCTCCTTAAGACAGATGTTCCTAATTTTTCGGTTAGTACTAGTCATGGTGAAAGATAACCGCATTCGTGCCATGTTGTAAGTAAATGCTGGAGTAAATACAGAGATCTAAGTATCTCTGTTGTCTTGATATAAAGTAAAGATAGTTTAGTTTCTCCTCTGTAAGAACAGAAGCGACATTTAATGTTATTAATTACATTATCAATCCCCAAATCACGAATTCAGTAATCAGTAAAAAAAAGGAATGTTACAATCTAATGCCTTCTCATGGCTGCAATATTTAAATTTAAGATCTAAGAAAATTATACTTTTCTTTACATACATGAAAAATAGAACAATTCATATGTATTAACACGATCTGCTATCCAGATATGATTATCGCAATGCGTTTAAATAACTTGTTAATTACTTAAAAAATTCTTCCATTTACACTTGATCAAATATTGTAATGGTTCCGCTAGCAACACCCTTGTGCGCTTAGAGTTAGTTCAATAGTTTAGCACGAGTAAAAGTGACTTGGATGGCGTGGTCAGTGGCAGTGTGGCCAAAATATTATTATTTGCCATTTAGGTAAAACATTTGAATACATGTAGAGAGGTACAGGCAGTGCAGTGCAGTGCTCTGCACCTAATTGACCATGTAACGCCGCGCTGTGGGACTACATGTAATATGTGCAAATCTTGAAAACCACATGGGGGCAATAAATAGCATTGTAATATAAACACAAGTTTTGTTCATTGTAGACGCTCGTGTGGAGGACTATGGCGAAAATACATAACCGGAAGCTGGAGGATACTCCGATAGTATTCGAGAATGTCCAGTTTCGACGCGCCACCATCGTGTCGCGTGAGGCGCCGGTGCGTTTCCTCGTCAACGTACTGGACGGCACCGGCGAATTCGACGTGTGCGAGGGTGGCGGCGTCGCGGTCACCGGGCACGTGCGCCTGGCCGGCGACCCGCGCGCCGAGCGCCTGCCGCTGCCGACGCCGCCCTCCGCGGACGTGGCCCGCCCCGATCTCGACCCCGACTTGCTGCCTCTCCTGACCGATGACATCTACAAGGAATTACGGTTGCGAGGGTACAATTATGGGGGCATTTTCCGCGGTATACGCACATCGGACGCGCGAGGAACCGCCGGTACGCTGGCCTGGGATGATAACTGGATTTCGTTTATGGATACGATGCTGCAGTTCAGCATTATCGGCGTGGATACGCGCGAATTGTACGTGCCGACGCGGCTGCAGCGCGCCTTCATCGACCCCGCGGCGCACCTCGCGGCGGTGGCTGCGGCGGGGGGCGCCGGCGGTGTGCTGCCGGTGCGCGTGCTGCGCGACATAGACGTCATCGCGGCAGCAGGTGTTGAGTTCCGCGGCGTCAAGACGAGCTTGGCGCCGCGTCGCATCAACACGCAGCCGTCTCCTAAATTGGAGAAGTACGTGTTCGTGCCGTACGACAAGGCGACCGTCGAGTCGGAGGACACGGCACGCTCGAAGCGCGAGGCGCTCTCGATCTGTCTGCAGCTCGTGAGCGAAAACGCGGGTGCGCTGCGGTTGCGCGTGTGCGAAGCGGCGCTGGAACGTGCGCCGGAGGCCCTGCTGTTACCCGCGGTGCTGCAGCTGCTGGACGGCGAGCCCATGGTGCGCGTTGAACCGAGTCTGGCCGCCGCAGCGGTCGCCTCCAATTACACTACCGCCATGCAGAAGCTGGCCGTCAAAGTGAGCCAACAATTTTCTTTATTTTATCTTACCTGTATGTTAAATAGTTTAGTATTCGGTCAGAAATTTGCGGATCTTGTTTTTCTCAAAGCACAAATTATTGTACTTGCATATGATAAAGTACTATTTAAGCAACATTGGAATGTACTGCACATTCAACTCGCCATCTAAAAACGAGTCGTGTGTACGACAGGTAAACAATAAGGATCCGCGCAACGCGCCGCCGGATAGCGATTGCCACGTGGTGCTTGCGGCGGACGCGGCGTCACGGCACGGAGCCGCGGTGCTGCGGAACCTCGCTGCGGCACTGGCACCTGCCGGCATGTTGCTGCTGGAGGAACCGCATGACGTGTTGGACCAACGCAGTGCTCGGGAGGCCATCGCTAGCGCTGAGCTTACGGTGGTGGCCCGTCAGCGCGCCGCCGGCTGCGAGTACCTCGTGCTACGCAAACGACCCTCGTTGCCCGCGACGCTTGTTGTCATCGAGGTCACCGAAGATTCTTCGTACGACTGGGTGGAATCGCTGCGACAGGCGATGAAGCGCGCCGAGAGTGAGGACATGCGCGTGTACGTGTGGTCCCGCGCCTCGACCAGTGGTGTGTTGGGGCTGGGCACGTGCCTGCGCGCCGAGCCCGGTGGTCAAGCTTTGCGCGTCTTTTACCTCCCCGACGCCGCGCAGCCGTTCGCACCGGACGCGATCGCTTATAGCGCACAAATACAAAAAGATCTCGCCGTGAATGTACTGCGCGCCGGAGGATGGGGCACTTATAGGCATCTCCAGCTACCGGACTCTACCGATGTACAGTTGCAGGTATAGCTTTGTCTTGAAAGTTATTTAGAAATTTTTTAAGCTTTAAAATTACGCAAGGTGCGATAGCTTACAGTGATAAATCTACTTATTTGGTGTGTTAATGTTCCCTGTTCGCATCGCGATCCGGTGCTGCAGGTGGAGCACGCGTACGTGAACACGCTGTCTCGTGGCGATCTCTCTTCACTCCGCTGGGTGGAGAGCCCGCTGCGGTTCTGCAGCGCGCCGCCCACCGGTCGCAGCCTATGCACCGTGCACTTTGCGCCGCTGAATTTCCGAGACATCATGTTGGCCACCGGGAAGCTGCCGCCCGACGCGCTGCCCGGCAACCTTGCGGGACAGGTATGGTGCATGTGCTGCTCCCTATCGTGTAAAGTAGCCCGATTACTCGTTACCAGCGACGGACAAGCAATAGCCGGGTACACGATCTGGTTTGCTTAAACTTAAATGTTCTGTGCTAGTCCTAATTGGATGCATGTTAAGATAGTAACGGTAGCACTGTTTTACAAATAGGAGTGCATCTTGGGGCTGGAGTTCAGCGGTCGTGGGTCGGACGGAAAGCGTGTTATGGGCATGGTCGACGCACGCGGCCTGGCTACTACGGTGTTGGCCGACGAGGGTTTTCTTTGGGAGGTTCCGGCCAAATGGACGCTGGAAGAGGCAGCGACAGTGCCAGTGGCATACGCGACAGCCTATTATGCGTTGTGCGTACGTGGGCGCATGCGGCGCGGGGAGAGCGTGTTGGTGCACGCGGGCACGGGCGGCGTGGGGCAGGCCGCCATCGCCATTGCGTTGCACGCCGGATGCACGGTGTACACCACAGTGGGCACGCCCGACAAGCGTGCATTCCTGCGCGCGCGCTTCCCTGACCTGCCCGACGAAAACATCGGTAACTCGCGCGACACGAGCTTCGAGCAGATGGTGCTGCGACGCACGCACGGCCGCGGCGTCGACCTGGTGCTGAACTCGCTCGCTGCCGACAAACTGCTCGCCTCCGTGCGCTGCCTCGCGAACGGGGGACGCTTTCTCGAGATTGGCAAACTCGACCTCTCCAACAACACTCCACTCGTGAGCAATTTAATATTATTGAGCATGTATGGCAACCGACCTACCGGTTAATCATCTAGTCTAGTCAAGATTTATCTAGCTTTATATGAAAGATAATATTTCAATGTTTTTTCGCGGTTGATTTCGTATTATTTATACGTGTACATAATGATCTCCGCTGTGGCAGGGCATGGCGATATTCCTGAAGAATACGACTTTCCATGGTATCCTACTGGACGCTCTCTTCGACGCGCAGAACGACAACCCCGAGCGCGCCGCCGTGGTGCGCTGCGTGTCTGACGGCATCGCTAGCGGCGCTGTGCGCCCACTTCCAAGCACTGTGTTCTCCGACCAGCAGCTAGAGCAGGCCTTCAGGTTTGAGTCCAACACAATGTCCTCTGTTTTTTCGGTCAAGTTTCTCTGATTGAACTGTAACTCGGAATTTATTGTACAATTCCCTGTCCGCCTGCAGGTACATGGCGACGGGCAAGCACATCGGCAAGGTACTGCTGCGTGTGCGCGAGGAGGATGCGACGGCGACCAAGCTAGTGCCCGCCGTGCCGCGCACCTACTTCCACCCGGAAAAGTGCTACGTGCTTGTCGGTGGGCCCTTTTGTTATAAGCACGCCACTTGCAGTTAGCGAGTCGTCCCTAACCCTCTGAGTAAAAGTAACAGATAACGTATAAGCTGTGTATCGAACAGGAGGACTCGGCGGCTTCGGGCTAGAGCTAGCGGAGTGGCTGGTGCTGCGAGGTGCCACGCGGCTGCTGTTCAACTCGCGCTCCGGTGTGCGTACCGGTTACCAAGCATGGTGCATTCGCCGGTAATAAGATTCACTGATTTTGTTAAAATTTTTTATTCAATATAAAAAACGTAATTGTATTAGGAGATTGTCATCTAGCGCTCGACGCACTGTAACTGTTAGATCCCGGGTGATTGTGCGACTGTGATTGCGCGTGTGCAGGTGGCGAGAGCGAGGCGTGCGTGTGCGCGTGAGCACAGCGGATGCGACTAGCGCGGGGGGCGCGCGCGCCCTGCTGCGGGAGGCGGCGGCGATGGGCGCCGTGGGCGGCGTGTTCAACTTGGCCGCCGTGCTGCGCGACGCCTTCCTTGAGAACCAGACACCCGACGACTTCCGCGCAGTGGCTCGTCCTAAGGTGGATGGTGAGTGGCGCATGCGCCTTCGACAAAACGTGTTCGTGTCCGCGCATCACCAACCATTCAAAGCGGGGTGTATTCTGACAAACACTTTCATTCATTGAGAGAAGGCATTCACGCTCTTAGCCGCGTGAGACTTGAACTCGTTTGTGAATTTAAAGGCGCTTGGCACAGTTTTACAAATATTTGGGTAGCGTGTAATTTACCATGGTGCTACTTTGCTCATTTTGTATTGCTTTGTATATAGAATATAACTTTTTTATATTGAATTTTTGGTTACTGCACTCTTCATTGTCAACTAAACTTTTACGTCGTCCATTACGTCAGCTGGTGAACATTTTAGTGATTAAAAGTTATTGGTGGGATTCACAGAAAACAAGTCAT
>DWIB01000230.1:0-11886 GCA_018248155.1 Cressida cressida
ATTTGTTATAATTTATATGCTTCATTACTTTGTACAGCATATGTTGATAACTTTACTATGATAACACCCATTTTCTTTAATAATATTGTGGTTGATACTATATGCTGTAAAATTTATTGTAGTACATAAATTATCAAGTATAACCTAAAATTGTGGTTAAGATCTCTGCCAACAACACTCGACAACAAGCACGCGCTCGTTAACGCGCGTTAACTAATGTCCATCTTAGCTCTCTACAGCTGCAGCACAGAGTACAAGTCTTAGACAGTCATTACTGATGTGGTCTGGCAACTATGCAGTTTTATTCATATAATAACATTTTATTTCGTTTCGGTGTTTATTCTTATCTCATTTCAGATCGATCATCTTCTTTGTTTTGGCCTAAATTAGAAAAAAGAAAATATTCCTCAATCGCCCCAACATCATCCTCCATTGCATAGCGCAAATAACCAATCTTTGTGATTTCTGTCAAACTTATTAACAAACTGTTAGACTACTAATACTAAACTATAGACTCTCCATATATTCTAGTTGTACCTTTACGATGTCAGGAATATCTGTCCACAAGTTGTAAGGTTTGTTGATATTCGGGCATGCTTATTTTATGTATGATTAAAAATTTTATGAAAAATATTTTTTTCCAGCCACCTATCAACAGTTACTAAGGAAGGTGCCGCGAGTGTAAGTAGCGAGGATGAAGAGAGATCTCATCCACCGACACTGGTATTCAGTATTCAGCCCCCAAGATAAACACCCAGAGTATTTTTAAAGAAATAAAATATGTGTTGAAACAATGTCGTTCTCTTTATACAATGCTGGGTCTTTAATATATACAAGATTATTAACCATGGAGTAAAAATTTTTTTTTCTTTAACCTAATTCAATTTCTCATCGTTCTCTGAGGCATATTAGTATAATAATATATTAGCATAAAATAGTATTTGTTTGGTTCTGTTAACTATGTATCAACTATTAAAATAATATACGAGTATAAGTAAAAAGTGGGGCACAACTATTGCTGTACCACTTTTTACTGTTCCTATGTGAAGGGTGTTGTAGCTAGTGAAATTATTGGAATAGCGGAACTTAGGATTTCATGTCTCGGTGGTCGCAATGTGGTGGTGTGTATACCATTCTAACTAGTGCCACATTGTAATGGGTGAGCGTATCATTTACCATTAAATTAACGTCTTGCTCGTCTCGTTGTCTAGTAATGTTAAAAAAAAAACTATTTGTCTTCAAAAATGGTTAAACACTGATACACCAAGTATTCGCATTTATGATTAAATCTACTATTTAAATTAACATTTAATTTTTTTTATACTATCTGGTTCAGATTGACAGGCTACTTACTACTGTGGCTAGAGACAAGCTTTATTCTGAGATTATATTAGATGAAATAAAGGCAGGCATTTTTGTAAGTGAAACTAGTGGGAGAGTTTTATAAGTTCATGAACCTTTGGCTGGTTTTGTCACTGGCTTTAACTGATCAACTGATAACCCCCATCCTCAAGCACAGGGAAAATAAGGAGAATAGAAATATTTGTGAGTAGCCTTTGACAAAAGGCAAACAGAGATAGTCAAGACATGGTACCAGCACTAACTGAATAAACGACTATTTTATTAAAGAATTTATGTGTGATGTTTAAAATAAATAAAATGCATGGAAGTTTTAACTTGTAGACTTGCTTTCCTTGTCGTTTGGCAAAATTGAGCCACGCGAAGTAATATGAATAATATTGTCTTTCCAATATTAAATATTTACTACATCATTATTGATTTTAGAAGTAATGATGGAAAGAATCGGATGCTTGTTACAACAAGTGTGACAAGCCTTATAATACAAAAAAAGGAATGTTGACATCCAATCATTCATTATGGTTATCAGTTGAAATACATGAAAAATTCAATATGTGCAATAACATTATCCTTTTCATTAAAATTATTAAAAAGTTGTCCAGTTTATGAATATTTCTGAAAATTTTCAAGTATTATTATTTGAATATTATGGTATATGGACTCGTTTTTGTTGCTTTTATGATAACATTATGGCTTCCATGTGTGAAAAAAGGATTTTGGGCTGCACCTGGACCAGTGTATGCAAAGGATCGTAAGAATCGTGTTTTTCAAATCACTCCAACTGGTGCCTGTTGTGTTGACAAATTTAAATATAGATGAGTAAGGATTTTCATGCAATGTAACAATGTCTTTTTAATTATAATTTCTAATTTAACAAAGCATCTTTTAATAATTTTATGTAATGAAAAGAATTTTACGTTCTTATAACTTAACGAATACTCGTTCTCAATATTCATATATAAAATTGCTTTGGTAACTACTGGATAAATAAGGACGGAAAAAGAAAAACGCTTTTGTGCGTGCGCGACATAGGTTTTTGTGGTATCGTGTGTGGTATGTGGGACACCTACAGTCGGTGGGATACGCGTGTGATACAATTTGCGGTTTCTGGACTTTGGGTTGGATGTGCTACACACCAATGGATTTTGGGAAAAAATGATTCATCAAAGCAGGACATAGAGATGAGATGCTTCACCAAGGCTGGGTTTAAAGTTGGAAGTCGTTGTAAATCTGAATAATTTTTCGTTTTTGTTCTGCTAAAGAAGGAGATATGGCCGAGTTTAAAGCCTCGGATGCACTCGGTTTTCTGTATACGAACAAGACCTTAAGGAGGCTTCACATTTATCTAAATTCTTCTTCGCATTTCTTCAGGGTTGACATATAAAATAAAAAATATTTTGTTTGCTTTATTTAAGATCAGATTCTATTACATCAAGTAAATAGTTACACAAATCTATTTAATATTTCATCTATTGGGTTGCACAGGAATACTTAATAACCTACATTTGGTTGATAATTTAAATGCAATACTTTATTTAATATTCAAGATAAATATCTTACTTCGTGGTATCCGACAGAAACTCTTAACAACATCAAGGTTTAACATCAAAAATACATTCTAAAACATCCATTAAACAATCTATGCTCTTTGATATAATTTCATGAAGACTTATATACTAGAATTGGTATCCTTAAACGATTAGGTAATGTAATAAAGAACATCTATAAACTTTTAAAATAGCTTCTTAAATATTTCAATGTAAATATGTTTTCCTTAATAAGTAGGAGTATAATAAACATAACCTTTGGAATTAGGTACGTATCAAATAAATAATATAAAATAGTTTTGAGTATATAAATATTTCATCGATACATGTATGTTATTACAAAAGTAGCATTGATTTTTCTTGGAAATATAGATCTATAAATTAATTGATCTAAGTCATGAATAAACAAAGTACAATGAGTAAATCTGCGTTACCTATTATAACACCAAAGATTGAACATACTAATATTAACATTTAATGACAACATCTATAATGTGAGTTACACTCGTTCGCATTGTTAACTGACAAAAATTCTACTCTAACTTGTTCTGGATAATAACATAAGCTTCACACAATAATTACTTATGTAATGCTTTTAATGGAATTATAAGAGCAATCTGAAACAAATACGTCTGTGCATAATATGAATCATTCCAATAAAATCCCTATTTTTAGGCCATTCCGCTAAATTTACCAGCACCGTCTATAAAGCCATCGACAGCAAAATAATTCTTCCACTTCATCATCCTCTTCCTCTTCCTTTTCCTCTTCCAGAGCGTTATCTCATTGAGACGCCCTATCGTTATTTCTATGTCAGTTTTCGTTCTCCTCGTCGTCCTCGTTGCGGCGGCTTCCACGAGTCATAAAAGCATCATCGCAAGATCCTGTGGTAGTAGAATCATTCACATCATCGTCTTCTTCTACGGCATCTGAACTGTTAAAATACTTAGACATCTCAATGTCATCAGGATCTTTGCAAGCTTCAGCGTTCTCCAGAGCCTCAACGTTCTCCGAAGATTCTGCGTATTCTTGCGCTTCAGCGTTACGTGGAAGGTTAGAATCCTCGGCAGCCTGTGCATCTTCAGCGTCTTCTTTTAGGTCCTTTGTATCTTTAAGCATCTCTTGACCTTCGATCTGATTGTTATATTCGGACATGTTTTCAAATTTTACGGCCGTTTGTTCTGCCTGTGATTCAACGTATTGAGTATCTATGGGGATATCTATAATTGCAGAAGTATTAACAGGAGGAGCAACCGTGTCAGTAAGAGCCGCCGTGTCACTGAAATCCATTGTGTCTGTAAGAGCCGCTGCGTCATAAGGAATTGCGTCATCTGTAGGAAGTGTATCCTTTGTAGGAGTTAAAGTAATTATAGGTATATTGAAACCGTGCCGCGCTTCAGTTTCTTGTGAGGTTCGCGTGTTTTGTTCTCCATGAGTATCTGTAGGTGTAGTTCCAGATCTGTTGCTGCGGCCCCTAAATAAGAAATGATAATTATTTCTTTTGTTTTAAAAACATTTCAAAGGATAAAAATTGTTAGCCAATTGAAAATTTGAAAGAAAAAATTATTACGAATTAAAAAAAAATAAGAAAGTCGAAGTGCACAACGTTTTCCATATTATTAAGTAATAAAAAGTAACTAGTAAGTGAGATCAATAGTACAAAACACCCACCGAGACAAAATCAACTGGATAGTCTGCAATTGTCATTCCTCAAACTTGGCCTGCCAGGTGCCTGGGCCGAAAATAGAGCTGCCGACAAATGTTTATATCATAACAAAGATAAAAGAATCATCAAAACTTGGCTTACTATATGGATAATATATAAAAATATAAAGAGTACGTATGTTCCTCCTTTTTTCGTAACTCCTTGGTCTTTACCGCCCTTACATGTAAATATAAATGTAATATCAGAACTTTGAAAAAAAAAAGCAGAACAGCGCTTAAAAACAGAGTTATTCGATATCATAAATTCTATGAAATCATTGTTTGGGTAAATCACAGCCATGTCACCTACTCATCCATTGCTATAAGCAAGGTATTGATCGATTCGCAGTGCGCATGGCAATGAAGGGTAACCTTTGCTAACCTTTAGAAAGCTGGTTTTTGATACATAAATAAAAGTATTTTTAAAAATATCTGTATTACGCTTAAATCGGCTTAAAATTTTGGTAAGCATATCGAGTTTCGTGTTAGAAATTTATATTTGGTAATTGCCATAATGTACAACATGTTACGATGTAGTTAAAGACGGGAATAACTGGAAACGACGCCATGAAGTCAAATAAAAATATATTGACTAAATCAATAATACATAAAAAAATTAAAGAACATATGTGACGGTAATATACAAAATCATTTACCCGGAAGCAGATTTCGCTCGTCTTTCCGGGCTCGGCTCTGGAACAGGGCTTGTACTTCCACTCTGCGATCGACGCCATAACAAATATTTAATAAGCTTAATTAAAAGAATTAACTTCTTTATATTCATTTTTGAATAATCTAACTGATCTTGTTATCAGCAAAGACTACCAATCTGCAAAAGCTGCTATCTCAAACTGCGCATAAAACACTTTGTGGACAGCCCAACAAGTTTTCGCGCATGCGAATTTATTCTCTATAAATTCAATAATTACCGGGCTATGGTTGTCTCTATGGTATGGTAGATATATTTCAAATAATATATTAGATATATACCGTATTTAGATATATACTAAATAAACAGGGCCTTCTTTCAAATTAAACATTGGTTTGAAATTGATTTTTCCGTATTATATAAATTAAGCTAACTTAATAACACGATTAGGTTGGTGTAAACAGCACCATCTTGTGCTCGTCACCTTGAAACAAGAAGTTGAGTCTTGTCACACCATTGATTTATCTTCCCACAAAGCCCTTCAAACCGGAACTGTAATGATTGCACGCTACTGTTTAACTGCAGAAAAAGGAACTGCCAAGGTATCTTACTTAAACGAACTCGGGCAAAAGAGATCTAACACCAGTAATTTGGTCAAATGTGGGTTATAAACCCTAGGTTGCAGACTCGTCACAACTTCAACATCCATTTAAGCTAATAAGATTACACGCATACTAGAAAAAGTTTTAAAAAGTTTCTTTTAATAGGTTTTTCATACTTTCGACAAGAGTTTAAAAAAAAGATAGCTTCCATTTTGTTTAAAAATAAATCTAAAATTAAAAAGATATTGCAGATAATTATGATCAACTGTAAAAGCAAATGTTTGAGTAAATTAATAATATTTAATTTAACAATTTTCTGTTATTGAGCCATCTAGCGAAGAGTTGTGACAAGTAGCAAAAAAAGTATACCCTGTAATTGTTGTTCATAGACCACAGATATAATACGTTATAACATAAACATAGATTTAAATTATTTTGTAAAACTTATCTAACTATTTGTGATGACTATTATAATTTATTTCTTATATATTTTGTAAGTTGTTTATATATTCAAACATATATATAATGTGGAATTGTGCTCTGATGTGAAATGCCGAATTAAATATATTGGTACGACAAAAATAAAACTAAATAGTAATGATAATGCAGTGATACGTACTCTACTGTAGAATCTAGTAGATGGTGAAGATGGAAAGATGGTTTGGCTTCTACCAAGTCCCATTTTGTTAAGCGGCGGGTACTCAGCTGAGTAAGAGAAAGCCTTCCCACGAGTCAAAGATGTTCTGTAACATTTTATTAGATATTATTCTATTCTTTCAACAGATCTGAAATATTACAAGTATGCTTCTTTTCAGGATATCATGTATATGTAATAAGAAACGATAACTTTGTATAAGATTAGAGAAAGAACTGGAACCCATTGTTGAATTTAACATTTAATTTTTTACATTACGATAAGTTTTATTCATGCCTGGTTGGGCTGGATGCTTGAAAAATAATGTTGCGGTCATCGGGGCTTAGGAATTGCTGTTGTTGCTTTTGCTGTCTCACAAACCATTTAGATTTCTGAAGCCTTTCATAATGAGCTTGATATAATTTCTCCGACGCCGTCTGAGTATTCGAGCTAAAAGTAAAAATATTATGTGTTTTATGCATATATGAGAAATAATATTTATATTATAATAGATGGGAAAGTTACTTGGTTATATAATTAGGAGTCGCAGGTTCAATGGTTACATCCGGTAGACTTTTCATAAATGTATCATTGCTTCGTTGTTGAGTTCGAATAGGGCATGGACTTGTGCTTCTGGCTCTATGGGCATATAGTCTGCGGTTGGATGATCTATTCTGATGACTCATACTTTTCTGAATACTCTGGTATAATTGGTTACACGGGGAACTGGATCTGGTAAGATCTTGAACACTGTGAGTTTTTTTGTTACTTTGAGCACTCTGATCACTTTGTGTTGCTACCGCTCTTTGAGCGCTGTGAGATCTTTGACTGCTTTGACGACGCTCAGAACCTTGTGCTCGTTGTTCACTGTATACATCTTTTTCGCTCTGGACATTGTTCATTAATTCATTAGTAATCTTAATTAGTGAGCTGAGTGTCGGAACGCTACGATGCAAGTTCGGCAAAATGCGTACAGGTGACGGCATCGAATACATCATCTGTAGACGAAAAAATAGCATCATCATTGAAATCATATTTCACATTCAGATAATTCGTAAATTATTTTCAAAAACGATTAATGGTGTAATTTATAGGTGAGACTGTAAAGACTGAGAAAACCTTTTTTGTGTGTGCAAGCAGAGAAATTCATCTTTGCCTTTAAAACATAGAAACGAATTTCCTTTAAGTTTATAATGATATTTTTAATTTAATTTTATATATTAGGTTATGTTTATAAAAATGAATGAAACCCTTTTTGTTATTACCGGTATTTCCATAAATGATTGTTCGTCTAACGGTATCGGCTTCAGTGGTATAATTATCTTAAATGGATGTTTTTTGGGCTGCATGTTTGCTCGTTGACTTGTTTGTTGACGAGTTGCATTAGTTTTACTGAGTTCCGACTTGTCTTCAGTTAACTGCATAGTTGATTCTTGTGGGATCTGTTGCTGCGCTTCAGATTTTACCGGTTCTTTTATTTTCGGGTCTGGTACAGTTAAGTCCGACATGTTCTCGGTTATATCCATAGCAGTTGCTTCTGAAAGTTTTACACCGCATTATTTTATTCTGTTTTACGTCGGCGTGTAGTGTAGAGTGTTTGTGCTAGTGGTTTTAAGCGCTATGGGACTACTATAATTTTACAAAGATAATTACCACTTATGTTTACACTACTTTATCTCTAGATATGAATAGAAACATTTTATTTAACAAAAGTAAAAGCAATGAATCGTATCGATAATTTTTTGTGGGCGACTTAACCAGTAGACAGCTTCTGATAATAACATGGTTATGTTTTTTAATGGATATGTTTTAAATAACATAATAAAGTAAAAATATTTGTTTCTCAAGTTTATTATAGATATAGTTTTCAACATTATTACCATTATGCTCATGGTATTGTAGTTTTTATTAGTATAAAACATTTTATACCTTCTTCAGGAACCTGTACCGGGACATATTCGATGGCGCTACTGGGACGATAAATCCTGCTAGGTCCAGGATGAGGTTCATCGCTAATTATGGCCCTAAAATAGCGTTGAACAGAAATGAAATATTAGATATAAATATTTAAGATTGAGGTGTAAGTAGATATTTTTATAACATTTGCTTTGAACGTTTCAGAAAGAAAAATCTAATCAGATTTTTATGTCATCTTATTAACGGTAACTTACCTAGTAGACTCATTGGACAAGTTTGACTTCGGAATATTTTTAGTAACAGGTATGCGATGCCAGGACGTTCGGATACGTCGTATTGTGTCTAAATCACCCGCCAATATAGCATGAGTTACTAAAAAAATCATTTACAAAATGGTTAATAAAACTTCTATCCGTAACATATTAGATTGACTTTTAGATTTTTTTAAGTACTCCGATTAATTGTTAGGTAACCTACGTATAATGTATCGGTTACAGCTTTTCAATATCTTATTTGTGTTAATTTAATGAGCTGTTAGGGAGGAAATTTATCAAGTTAAAAGGCGAGAACCTCCTGTAAATGTTAGTAACATAACCGGAGGTAATATTGTGAATATGAGAATCTCTGTTATAGGCTATACGATTAAGATATGTTCGTTAATAGGTTAATGTGTGATAAGCTAACAAAACTATAAAAAAACTGAGGACTGAATTTAAAAGAAAACGTACTATCGAAAGTGTTAAACTTTTTATCATTCTGTTTTTCCTTGGGTTTCAAACGATTCATGATTCCATGTAGCATTGTAGCAACTCTCTCTCGAGCGTCCTTTTCTATTGCAACTTCATCCGGTGTTATGTTGTACTGTATAAATAATTATTTCAAGTTAAACTTCACTTAAAAATAATTTAAATAATATAATACTAAAATGTTTGTAACATTTTATATACAGTTACATGCGAAGTTTTTACTTAATGTTTAGTATGTATAAGTAACTCCAGTAATTAAGTAAGACTACAAGTGTTACCATTTTTTCATCAGCGGCAGCATCCAGAAGCGCTGAAAGATCCAAATCGATTTCAGATAGATCGCAGAAAGGATTGTTTGTGTACCAAAAAGCGAGTTCATAACAAATCTTGGCCTCTTTCAGTTTGTTCGCAAACATGTTCAATGTACCAGACTGCAATATTAAATACCATTTTAATTGATGATATGATTTTAACATAACATAACATGATAATTTATGTTACTTACTTTAAGTTGGCCTTGATTTTTATCTTCTTTCGATGATTCAAATAGAACGAAGCAGCCGTATGATGTGCCAACTTCGTCAACAATAACTATCACTAATGACTCCAAGTCCTTAGTATTACTTTTGAATCTAAAATACGGACGCATTTTGTCCACCATGTATTTAGGTCTGTAAAATTGTAATTTTCAATTAATTATATGAATAGACGTGAAACTAAATAACGCTCAGCTTTATAAGACAGATCACAATGCCAATTAATTTGTATAATTTACCTAATCATCTTGTAAGTAATATTACCGCCTTTAGATATTTTCTTGCATATTAGCAGCATGTCAGTCAGCAAAAAAACTCTTACGTCATTCTGGAAAATAAAATCCTTTCAAAGGCATTCGCATAATCGAAACAACGCTAACAAAATCATCTTTTATTAGATTCTGCAAATTTAATAGCAATTCAATGAACAACGAGTAAGAACACAAATCAAAATCAGATTAAAATGTATAAGATTAAGTAGTTTTTTTTAATATTTTATTATTTTCATCAAATTCGCTTTTATGGTGATTATTAAATCGTCGCATGCATTCGTAAATAATTACGCCGGCTAATAATTTTTTTTTTATCTTGCCTCTTTCGTGTTATCTCTGAATCGCAGGTCTCCTTCGAAGATCAGACATCGACTATGTTCTGGAGTGCAATTAGGCATAGGTGCCTCGAGGTTCAAATGAGAAAACAGTTTGAAACATTTCTCCATATCTTCCTCGCGAAAGAACTGAAAAAAGGAAATTATTTAAACCTTCAAACTTTACTTAAAACCTTTAACCTTAAAACACTTTAAATCTTCAAAATTTTTAAACCTTTACAAATAGATATTACATGTTTTAATGATAAATACATAAGTTTAATAAAACTTCAGTTTTATTGAAAGTAAACTAGTACACATTATGTTTAATGAGTTTAGCCTTTCTTTTATCAACAATTAAAAAAAATCACGTATCTAACCGTAGTATTGAAAAAAACACAAAGATGTCACGAACGCTGCTATCTTCTGATAACAATTCTTTGTTATCTACTGTATATAATATTCATGAAACCATTGGATTTAATAAAAACAATTTAATTTTTCTCATCACATTGATTTAACGGATATTTAAGAGAAACTTTTACTAAATTTAAAACTTACCACGTCAAAGGTTTCAATAGAGTTTGCAAGTTTATGAACCTTTTCCTCTTCGTCACGTTGACGAATAACACGATTAATATCCATGACGAAACTCTTGACGTTTTTTATCTGCGGGGTTAGAAATAAGTTACTCTTAAGCAGTTAAATAGTTATATTGCAGGTTTCTACCTATGTTGTAAAATAAACATGGTTACTTACCATGACCTCGAGTACAGTGCGCTCGTAATCATTTTCTGTACAATCTAATATTCTTTGTAATATCAGAGGATACTTTGTAAGACGTTGCATTGGCTTAACCATGATGTCGATTAGTTGAAGTCTAAAACATGAACATTTAATTGATACTGTGACCCAATTTTATTTTAAGCAAAACAAATCAGTCAAATTGTTACATGTTTATTAATTTTTATTTAAAAAAAATCTCTGAAACAATTCGAACAGGTGTAAAAATAAATAACTTTATATAACTATACTATTAGGTATTATGTTGGTGACTGTAAGTGGTCATGTGATCCCTCATTTTTTTCAGCTTGATAAAGTAGAGTTAATTGATGAGGTTTTTATACTGTGTCCTTGTGACAGCAAGTGGTTAGATACTACTGATCAAATGCACAACTAGAGTGTATGGGGAGTCTATTGATGCAAACTGTTCGTTAATAGGTTTAACGATCCGTCAGTTACAGCGTGTACAGACAGACAATGGGTATAACAGTTTACCTTAATTAAACTGCAAAAAGTAGGTTTACTAATTTTATTATTTTACTTATGGTCGCAAATATAGCTCTTAAGGCTTAAATCAAAAATGGTTTCTGATCTGATAATCTGATAGTCATCTATTACGATATAAATATCTAAAAACATATGTTTACTATGGTGTTTGTCAGTCGAAATAAAACTAGGTATAATTTATAAAAAAAAATCTGTTTAAAACACGATGGTTTTTCCTGAATTACAATTATAAATTTTTCAAATATTTTTTGAACTTACTTTTGGCCATCCATGTGGGAGTAGCACCAAGAAAGAAACGCCGCGAAATCTTGGTTGT
>DWIB01000231.1:0-11868 GCA_018248155.1 Cressida cressida
CGCGAGGTAACGATAGCGTCGGCATGTAATCAGCTCGTCACATTAGCCCGCGCGGTCACCTTATCACTCACGAACCAGTAATAGTCCTGCGGCTCCCTGTCGCGAATGTATACGTATGCATACACATACGTATTTATAATACGAGTGTAATTCACCTTTGTGACACATAGTCGCTTAATGTTATCAGTCAATAGTTAAAGTGTGTTGGTAAACGTTCCCGTTATTCAAAATGATATAATCTCCTCATGGTTATCATTTTAACGCCCAATCTACGCTGATTGCTGAACACGGCATAAATCAGCAAACGATAGATAATGTTGTAGAGCGCAAGATTTGTGTAATGACTGAACAGTACAAGTACGTTTACTTACAGCGCGGGTTGCACGGAGTCCCTCTGCAGGTACTGCAGCTGCTGCAGCTGGAGCAGCTGCCGTTGCAGCGGCACAGGCGTGCAGGTGACCACCGACAGCCGGAGCAGCACTGCAGCGAGTGCGCCGACCAACGTTTTTGTAAAAATATACATTTTGTGACACTACTGTACACTCCCAGGAGCACCGCAGTACTGGTGCTGCGCGGCTGCGCGTGCGCACTGACCCACTGCCAGGACCTCCATTACACTACTTTCCTTTTTGGTAGGTTTATTTACTACTAGTCCTTTTGCGGCGTCACCCCTCCGTACGTATCGTCGATTGTTTCTGTGATATGAATTTCATTTTGGAAAGAAATTTGCTTTGACCTTTTTGAACAAATTTGGCGCAGTTCAAGTACTAAACATTGCAGCAGCAGTCGGCCCCGACGGTGCCTGCTCCATGCTTTCGGAGCCTATTTCAAACAATCCTTTTTTTTCATTCACTTTTATGAGGTTGGAAGTAAAAAAGTAAGAATTTATGAGGTCTGGAAAGTCGTATAAATCAGCAGGACTCGCTAGACGGTTTCTGCCGTAAATGCTCCTTTCGGCATACTTAAATTTTTTAAATTATTACTGGGCTGCTTTTTTCTGTATTGGTAATATGGTCATTGTGTGATTTCTAAAATTATAAAGTATTTGCATTAAATCTAGCAGATTCACCGCTTTAAGATAAAACATAACAACTGGTTTAGTGACAATCTAATATATATTAATTTTGAGTAAGTGATCTAACGCTAAAAAATATGTTTTATTGGAAAAACTACAAGTTTTAATCAGTTTCAAATATCGCTGACACAGCAGTGAATTACAAAGTACTCTGTGCAGGACATGAACTACTCACACTGGAATTGAATCATTTATATGAATATAGACAATTCAAATTTAATTAAACTACTACTGGCTTCATTTTAATATACAGGCGGTAGTTCTCTGTCGGCGGAGATCGTGTAGGTAGGTACCACCGCAGCTTCAATTTTTGCCGCCGAACAGTAGGTACACACATAACTTTGTTTCGGGTCGAAAGGCGTTGTAGATAATGAAATTATTGCGGTAACCGGGTTAAATATCTTATGCATCAAGAAGACGAGCACAATGTGATACAGTGTATACCATGCTAACAAGCGCTGTTGTTATGGACTGGAGTATTACGAGTATCTACCTTCAGACGAAGTTCTCGCTCGTTATTGCTTTGTCGAATAAAAAATGAACAATATAAAAATGCACGCTATTACACGTACAAAATAATTTTGTTCTATATGGTATAAAAATTCCATTAAAATGTTTGCACCAGGAACTAAACTCAACTTGCGCCTCTACTCCCTCCCATTTTTAAACCTTTCATGTGTTGCGTTGTGTTGTGTTGTGTGCGTTTTGTAAGCTTTGTGAGTTTTTTCACCGACCAGCCCAACCTTGAAATATCAGTACAGCGGCCGCGTCCATACACTTCTGCAATTATTTGTTATTTGTACTATATTCGCAATTTTCATAAGGCGGGAGTCGGGTCACACAGTTGCCCACTTTCGTTGTAAATAAATGATATACAATATGATGATGATATAATTAATACTGTATTTTGTTGGTCTTTTTATTTATTTTTCAATGATATCCATGTAAATAAAAATATAATTATCTTAGAGCTTTAATTTAAATATTCCATCAAGCTCTTTTCACAGTCACAGATCGCGATTTACACTATTGATGAATTTCAATCTGTGATGAACTAGTAAACCGTAAACTCTAAGTGCAGCCGTGTGAAGGCATTTTATTGTAAGATAAAGATGATTGAAACTTGTGATTTGGGAATCGACAATGTGATTAATAACATTAAATGTCGCTTCAGTTCTTACAGAGCAGAAACTGAGTTGTGTTTGATTGGCTGTGTCGTCCAAATGATTACAATAAACTATCTCATATCAATATTTCATTAATGAAGATTTTTTTTTAGTAACTTTAAGTATCCGTTTGCACTTACCATAGTTCACAAAGCATAAGAAGTAGTCGCACAAAATTCAATTAAGATTGGTTCTGTTTACTGTCGCTTAGTTATTGCATATTTTTACTTTAAATTGTGTAAACATATATGTATCTTATGTTATGTGCCGTTGGTTTTTAATAGAAATATTAAATATGCATGTGCGACTCGCAGCAGACTGCCATTTCCGATGTTGCGACAGTTACGTTTATGAGACAATAATTTAGAAATGTTTACCGTAAAGCAGAGGCAATGGCACGACCATATTGTGCATCATACTAAAGCAACATGCGGTCGGAATGGTCGCAACGTAGAACTTTATCACCATCGTTTCCTCTTTCGCTTCGGGCTGCGCGTCCGTGTCCGCGAACTCAGTATCGGTTAAGTTGTATCAGTTAAAATATAACTCACAGCGTTAACAAGAACAGCCATAACGACAGAATATATTTTCATGCACAGCTCACTGCGTGCTCTGCGCTGTTAATGGCAACAATTATATATGACAAGGCGCGGATCGGCGGCTGCGTACCGTTAGCGATTTCCTCGTTGCCGTAATTGTGCACGGAAAGGTCCGGCTAATGGCCGCCGGGAATATATATAAGAAGGTATAAGACAGTTTGAATCACTGCTATCCTGTTTTTGCAGATGATTTTGTGTTAGTTGAAAATGTTACCTCAACAAAATTTACTTGTACTATCATACTTTTTGCTTACGGAGACTGTATCTGAAGTTAGATGTAGTGTGAAAATATTTCATATATTACACTCGTTCTACACTAATATTACGAAAAAAAACAAGACATAAAAGAATAAGTTACATCTATGAATAATAAAAACGCCCCAAGTGATCCGCGTTCAGCAGAGTGTCGAGCAAATGGAAGCCATTGCCCGCTGAATAGCCAGCCTTAAATGACTTGTACTAGGCCCAAACCAATTTTGTACTGCAGAGTCCTCTATTACTTAAGGTTGGCGTTCATCAGTTGTCATATGATAACTACAAAGATCTTTATAAATATTCAGAAACTACCAAATGACCATAATCTACTGCGTTATTTTGGTTATGATGTTTTAAGTTTTAAACAAAGACATTAAATGCCAGCTCCCTCTAAGAACCTTGTGACTGCTTAGAACGCATCGCTAAGTTGCATGTTCCTGCAGCCCGCAGAAAACAAGTCCGCTTTAATAGCTATCTTTCGTAAAGAAAAATCAAATGTTATATTTGCTTTATAGGAATAAATTTTTATAAACCTTGTGTTACACGTATGCGGAATATCGCCATAGTGTTAATTATCTTAGTGAAGCTTCCTCAGGTGTTTAACTGTATTACACTTTTATACTAAGAGTGTTAAAAAATAATAAACTAAAACCAAATGGTCTAGAGCTTCGGCAACCAGATGTCAGCGTGAAATAATAACTTGACACATAATAATATCCGTGCTCCCATTTACAAATTTAGAGGAATGAATGCTTAAATAATTTATGTAGGCCATATGCCGTTCTCACCACCGCCGAATACTGACCCAGTCACGGTACACACAAGTACATTACAGTTGCGGGCGCGAGTGCCGGGTGCGTGCGGGTGGCGGAACGATTCCATTGCAGACGATGTCACCACGGCAACTGCGCATTAACTGCACGAGTACACAAGTGCGCGGACAACCAATACCGCACCATTTATGACCATCAATAAATATTCCAATTAAATGACATCGTCCGGCAGGCCGCACAGCACCGCGGCACCAAGTCGCGAAAGGAGAACGCGCAGAGTGCGGCCGGGTACCGACTAGCGGCTCCGACTCTCCTCACTTTCACATCGCGCTTACATATTTGTGCGCGGACATCTTTACGTTGAATATTTTGTTTATTTCACTTTACCGTTTCCGGCGGAGCGCAGCTATCTGGCGAAGTTGAGTTATTTCCTAATAATTTTTTAGTTTCAATAGTAAGTGAATATACACGAAAATATATTAAAACTTGTAAGTTTTTCTTCTAAGGGATATACACGTATTAACTCAAACCCGGTAGTTGATAAAAAGTATTTATTAAATTTATTACTATGGCAAGAGCAAACATTATAAAAGCGTCCAGCGTATCAGCCCGCGGCCTGCGACGTGGACCGCCGACAACCAAACAGCGAGGAGTGTGGCGTTCAGTTCTTTTTCCTATCTTCCCGTTGGCCGTCGTCGAGAAGCAGCTCGATTTCCACTTCGTAGGTGCCGGGCTTGGTGAGGGAGGGGCGCACGACGATACCCGGCACGCGGGATTCCGGGACGCCGTCCACTTCGTTTTCGGCGGTGTTGGCTTCCGCGGGCGGAGGCACGTTTCCTGCTTGCTCTGGGTGATGTCTAACGGACATCAACCCTTGAACTCGCTGAACCAAATATTCAATGATCGGGCCGAAGCGCGAAATCCCGTCGGTGGTGAGGACGGTGCGCTCCGGCGCGCCCTCCTGTGGCTTCAGGACAAACATGTTGAAATTTAAGGTGCGTCGCACGGGCCGCCCGCTCGCGCATCCCACGGCCATCAGGAGGAGCAGAGTGTGCGGCGACATGTTGCGCGTGTACTGGCGTCGGTGTACGCGGGGTTGAGCGTGGAGCTGCGGAGGCGTGCGTGGCCGTGCGTGCAACCGACGCGGCGTGTGCGGCGACACTGCGCTCGCTGCGGTTTTGCAGTGCCTCTAACCCGAGATAACGGGTCTTCGGCAAAAAGATCATAATTGAGCTGCGTTACGACGCCCGTCGGATAATTGCAGCGATCTCTTGCCACCTTTCCCTCGGAAAGCTCTGCCAAGTTAATTTTAGTGAGTCAACAGTAATTAGCGCCGATCTGCGAGAGCTTTACGAGCGCATTGTATACCAGCTTGTGGGTTCCGGGAGCTGGATGCAGAACCTCGTTTACACAGTAAACGAGGTTCTGAATCTAGTCAGTAGGATGACTTCAGATTTTACTTTGCGCGAGAGTGTGTTGTTATTATATGCTTATGGCGAATTCAGCCTCGTGCTCCAGAATGCGGCCAGTGGACACGCTTTGTTTTGGTCGTCGGTCCGACGCGGCGCTGAATGTACGATAACCATTTATTAGAAGACGATGCGAATGTGATTCCAAACTTTCACAAATAAGGTGAGTTCCACCAAATACATTGTTTTGTTGTAACACTATACGTTTGTTCTGCAATTTATGTGATTCGAAACAGCAAAGAGGTCGTCGTTACACTTTGAACGGACTATCTCGCGATTATAAAATAACTCTCGCTCTTTGTTTTGGGGCCGTGGAAGACTATTATGACCACTATTAGGCCAACGGTGTAATGGCGAGCGGCTCCGATTGCTTTTGCCAATCGCTTAGAACGAATCACTACATTTCCGTCCTCGTCTCGCGACCGTACCGTGCGCCTGCTGTTGGTGGTACAACTGTGCGAATATTTGGCGATTTTCGACACACTCTAAATTATTATCCTTTTTACATTCAAAAAAGTTAAGTAAAAACTATTACAGTACTAGGTTAACAAGTTGGAATCCTCCTTGATCTGTTCCATTCAATACTACAGGAAGAGTGTATTCGATCGTTAGTATCAAATTGTAAGCGAGAGATCACATATCACATAAATTTTAGTCAGTAATTATCTTTTATCTCCTCTGTAAAATGTGTGCTGTGCAATAGGTTACGTGTAGTAAAATTATTACTTGACTTCTGTGTTTCCTTAAAGTTAAAATTCACAAAAAGTTGTAAATACTATGATAATTATCAAGTAAATTTTATGAGATAATCATTAGTATGGAGAAATTTTAAATAAGTTCAAAGAGCGAAATAGCTCCGTAAATGTGAATGTGTGAATCCGTGCTACTAAAACTACCAGTGCCGGCTTTGAGCTTAATCCAACATTTCAATTTATTGTCACCACTTAAATATCATTATCTTTGCGATAATAACCTTAAATTACTCAGGAGTTCTCGTGTTTATTACAGTGACCCCGATACGCGCCGTCGGGGGTTCGTTGTATTTAGTGATATTTCCTAGCAATATCTTTACGTCTAGAACGTAACTCATCCAGTTTGCAGATTGTAGACCAACTGCTATTCCCGCGGAGCATCGTTACAGTATTACAGTCCATAGATAAATAACTTTACGTTTATCGGCATTAGAGTGAAAGTCGCTCTTCAGCAACTGTGCTAAAGTTTACAGGGTTCCGCATAAATTATGGGGTCCAGTGATAGCATGATAGGACAGGAAGGAGCCCGTTAGTGGCCATGTAAGGCAGCCTATTGGATTACCCGGTAACGGTAGAGGCTCGATAGATGATGGTGACCACACGTCGCGATACTGTCCGCCGTGCGCCGCCGCTGATAATAATTGATGAGAGTTGCATTGTCCGCGCGTTACTTGTTTGTTGCTTAATGCACACACACACAAACACCTTTAAAATTTCAGAGACAGCCGAACGTACACACACGACACTTGGGTGAACAGTGCAGTGCAGTACGTGTGAGGCCCTTTTGTCTGTACGGAGTTAGACTGAATTTAAGAAGAATATTTAAGAGAGAGTTAGTACAGCAACACTGCCGCAGCACCTCTAATAAATAGCAGCTCTAATGTACTTATATAAAATCCTCCTTTAAAATGCATTTAGTATTATGAAGTCGCCTAGGTGTTTCTAACGGAAGTAAAAAGAAATAGCAATAGATCTGGACTATAGTTGTATAGTCCAGATCTATTGCTATTTCTTTTTATTAGTAATATGATAGACAATGCTAATATTTATTTACAATACTATGTTATTATATAGAAATATGCATACTGATACTAAGAATACGAAATAGGGAATACTTTGCTCAGAGCTATTCCAGCTACAATATTATATTTTAAAATGATTATTCTCCGTTTGTCAGTTTGTTAGTTTGATATTAGAGTGGACGCATCCGCCGCCGCTGGGTGAAAGTTGACTCGACTGTTCCCTCATTTTATTGTGTATAATTGCATGTGCAGTTTTAGTGGTTCTCGCTAAATGAGAGGTCACGATTGTTTTGAGCGTTTAAAATAATTATATTAACGGGATGTAATTGCCTAACACAAATACTCTAGGATCTTAAAAAGACTGTTAGCCGAATTATTTTGTGCAGTAACAAAGCAAGTTTAGATATGGTCGTACCGAAAACAAAGCTCATGATTATAGCTCGAAAGGGACTTGATGATGACAGGACAGCTGTGGCCAAGTGGCAAGTCTGAAGCTTTAGAGGGTTCGGAAATATATATATTTTGGTACATGGTTTAATGAAACTTAAGGAAGCTAAGAGTAAGTGAATACACGAATCAAAATAGCACGGGAATCGTTTACAAAATGCACAAAGGCTTTTGGTGCCGCAATTTGATACCTATAGCTTCGCCCGTCGGCTTATGCAAATGTTACGTTCGCTTCATCCTCGCTTCATCGTCACCGATGTGAGGCTTACATTTTGAAAGAAGACCACAAGAAACGTAGCGTTTCATGCTGTCTCGGAGCTATACTCCAGACTGTATCGAATGAGGAAGTTTTACGACGAGTGAACTAAAAGCACGAAATTTTGCAGATCGCTAAAATGGGACAAGTACTCGTATCACAGACATGTGCTACTGCACAACAGGTGCGAATCACTTCAACTCCTCTTAAGAATTGCTCCTTAAGATAATTAAGGTAATTGGTAAAAGGAATGTTGGTTTAGACTTTATTTATTTGATCATATCGCCATGGACATGGGGAAATGACCGTCAATTTGCGCTAGTCGGAGAGCCGTCTTAAGAGGAAGAAGAAGAAAAATCATTTAAATCGCAATTCATTGACGATGGCAGAAATGAATTATATTTACATTATTTAGTGACATCGAAGGAACTACAGTCCATAGGTTAATTAAAAAAATGGTTCTTCTTCTTCACCGTAAAATAGTAATATCAAAACAAGTCTTTGTTGTGGTGAACAGAAATAAACGGAGCGTTTTGGTGAAATAAACTCTAGAGGAAGCTTACTTTTTATGATTAAAATTTTTACCATTTTACCTAAAACCACCTTTTTTTTCATTCAGTCATATCATGACTTTTAAGGTAATTTTCTGCCGGCTGCAGTAAACGCTCGATGGTTTATAGTTTATGAACTCCTTAACTTTATTGGGTTTAATAGAATATACAATAATAATGTAATATATAATATATGATATGATATCAGGTTGTAACTCCATTGATGCTACTTATAGATGTACTCGTATCTTATTGTTTGAGGCGGGTGTCTTCGTTCCTTGTATTTCACTTAAAAAAAGTTATTTTATAAAGTTACTTAAGCAATTTTTGTAATGTATATAGGTAGATATGCAGGATGCCGAAAGTCTGGTCGCTGCAGACGTTTCAAGTTATACTGACGCGAGTCATGCCAATGTAACAGGAAATAAAACGACGCATTACCGGTAATTATTTTATTCACATCACCTCGTCCGCTATTCAGGTACATGTTACAAAATATTGTAATGGTCACCGTCTCTTCTAATACCATAAAAATTTAATAAATGAAATATTAAACTTCTTTCACAGGAATTTAACTATACAAGTGTTGTCTTCTGTATATGTATCATAAACGTATTGGCGCTAAAGTTATCATTTACATCCATCGTATATTCATTCGCTATTTGGTGCTTACTAGCTAATGTGGTAACAAAAAATTAAATACCCTTTTAAATAGTAAGTAAGAAACATGCATTTGGTATATGTATCTGGACAAAAAGGATTTACTAATTGAGCATATCCGTTGAACTCCAGGGAAAGATTTGTAGACGGAGAGGCGCTAGAGTGGCGATCCCGCGCTGCTTCCACTGTTTTCTACAGTTTCTTTGGTTTTGTTGTTTTCGTGTCCCTCTGCGTGGGATTCAGAGTCGGGGTTGGATGCCGAGTCTGAGGAATATGCGAAAATGTAACATCTCCTAAGGAATTCAATAAAACGTGCTAACGGATCTAAACTAAATTGTACAATACATCTCTAAATTCTTAGTTCCTATTTAGTATATCACGTATAACAAGTTAATAGTCTTCTTTTAGATTTTCTCTAGGCCGAAATTATTTAAATAAAGTTCATGCGCTAAGTAACGGTGTGCTGCACACGATTCAGTGACAACTAATGTTAGGATTACTTAATTACCTGTTTGTTAAAAAGTAACTATTTATTGAATTGCTTTTGCAAGTGACATGATGATACCTTGAGCGGAAGGTTTCGGCGGAGCTGGCGGTGGCGCTGCGGGCTGCGGGCCGCCGTCCGGCGCCGACCTGCGCGGGCCGTACAGACACATTTACTAAAGGTCATCTTGTAACAAACTATCCACAAGCAATTACACCGTCGGTATGTATATTCGTACAAGCTCATGCAGCTTATATCGCCAAATGACCCGGCACTTGGAGGAGAGTAGTTTCGCGGTTTATATGAGGCCATAAATATCAAACAATGTGGAAATTCATTGAATGTTGTAAACATAGGAAGTTTTAATTACTTCCGTACTCACGGGTAGCCGGCAAGTGGGCGATACAGGTCCAGCGGTTTATATCCGAATGGTGTTCCCAACACCAGCTTAGGATAGGATACGGGATTCGGCATTCGTTGCCAGCCCATCGGGCTCAACACTTGTCCCGACGGGTCCACCAGCAACGTGTTTTGTGGGCCTGCAACATACCGTATGTTACCGTATCACAATTGTAGACACAACAGTATATAAACTTGGTATTATTAGGTTATTGCAGTAAAAAGTTTTATTTGCACGGTACGTACCAGGGGCGTAGGGACCGGGCGGGGCCGCTGCCACGATGTACACCGGCTGGTACCCGCCGATGGTACCCGGTCTGGAGTGTCAACGTCAACATTATTTAGGGGAATGTTTTGATTTCGCTAAATAATCAACGCCTTACAGAAAAAAATAGCATGTATTCACTATTCTGAATATTGTGTTTAGTAGTTACCACCGACATGATTTGGATGAATTTGATGAATTAATTTTTACAATTTATGGGTAAAACTGAAGTTTGCGCTGATAGTAGGTTTCTGCTACTGGATACCTACAGGTAGGTACAGGCTCTCAAATCATAGTGTTGCACATTATGTGTGTTCATGTGTCTTATGTTTGTGTGAAGAAATTTATGAGTCAGATGAAAGTAATGGTCTTTTTATCTCTACTCAACTTTAAATTCTGTAAAAATACACAAATGAAAAATAAATAAATATAAGTTTACACCGCAGCGCTGCCACTCGACTCACCTGTATCCGGGGACGGGCATGTGCACGATGAACACTCTCTGTCCCGGCACCAGCCCGGGCACGCTCGGTGACACGGGACTCTGAAATATTCATTTTGCATAATAACAGTAGAATATATTAAATTTTTGTTTGTATAACAGAACGATACATAATATACTTCTACACTATTTTTCATTACGATTACAAAGATTTATATACAGAAACCTATTCAAAAATAAATAATTTTTGGTGAGTAGTAAAGGATATCCTCGTTGTGATTTATACTACTTGAAGCCGGCGAGTGTCGACAACATTTGAGTCGACGTTGTCATGGATGGATCGGGAAGTGGTTAGTGGCGGTACCTGCGGGACCTGCGGCGGCTGCGGCTGCGGCTGCTGCGCGCCCGGCAGCAGTTCCACCTCGCTGTCGGGCTCCAGGGTCTCGAGCCGCGCCAGCGCGGGGCCGCTGTCGAGAGCAGCCTTAGCACCAGCTGCAAACAAATACACAATTTAGATCTAGTTGGGGCTGCCAATAGTATGTCTGATTAGTTTACAGACAAACAGTATTTGAGTGAAGTTATTTCAAGACCGGCTACGGATGACCATTTGACCATTTGACTAGGTGAGGTGCCTGACCTAGTCTAACGGTGACTACTTCGGGACCACTTCTGAGTTCTGAGTTCTTCTGAGTTCCCCGAAAATTTCTACCTCTTACATTTTATTAACTAGAAATAGCCACAATTCATACAATTCTACCAATGTTTTAAAGTGGTGTGTACACGTACCTTGTTTCTGTTGTGCTGCATTGTAATAATTGATAAACTCCGGATTATCCAGGTAATAGTCAAGTCTGCAATAAAAACAATCGAAGTAAAATATAAATATCGTACAATTATTTTATTGAATTAACTTAAGCGCTTTGTAAAATTAAATGTTAGGTAGCAGAAATAGATGCAAGGGTTGAAACTGTCCAAAGCTCTGCATGAGCACTCATATATTAGTTAAGAGCATGTCTTTTCGGGTGTCGGCGTTGTATACGAAATTTTTGTTTATAATTTACTCGAGGGACGAAAACCGTTGCAAAAAAAAAAAACAATTTAAATTAGTCGGTGAAACAATGTGCCTAAAAACGTATTTATGATGCAGTGTGATAATGATAAAAGTAGTAGAAGAGTACTGACGGGTCGGTTTGCTGAAGGTGGGTCGCTTGTGCAAGGTAGCGCTGTGCCGCGGCGAGTGGCGCTGGCGGTGC
>DWIB01000232.1:0-11866 GCA_018248155.1 Cressida cressida
TGCCATTTCATGCTTCGTATAAAAGAATATAAACAGCTAAGGAACCTTATGAAGCACCAAAGCTGCGTTCCTATCAATTGGCGATAACGTAATCTAACATAAACAGCCGTTGGCGCATCTGAGTCGCCATTCGATCTGCCGCGCGAAATGCCGTGGCGCCTCAAAGGCGCCTTCCGACCGCAAAGGGTTAACAATCGCCATAATAAAACGCCACAGACATTCCGAAACACTTGTTTATTTTTTCTATTTGGTATTTTTTAAAGTTAATTAAAGGAAAATTCACCGAAATCGATGTGTTTTATTTATGTGATATATTTTTTTTATATTAAGTAAGCGACGAGAGGATTGAGACAATAATCTGATGATAAATGATACGCTCACCTATAAAGATGTTCCAGTACTTAAAATGGTACACCAACACACTACTCGTCGCGATATAAGATTACGACCTGTTACCTCAGTAATTTCACTAGCTACAACGCTTTTTAGACGCTACGGTAATACCTCCCTAATAAAGACTTACCACCAGTAAACCACTGTAGTCCGGGTATAACATATTGGAGGTTAAGGCACTGGACTTGGACTTGTTTACGTAAGGCAGCAGGAGGTCCCATGTAGCGAATCATATTTTGGTTATTGATCAGGTTAGATGACCCGATAGCGACCCTTGAAGCAGTTCCGGCGTTCCTGTAGTCTTCAGCTCAGGCTTCCTTATTCAGCGCACCATCGAACTAGTTTCTGATATGTCATTGTAGTTCCTCGTTTCCTTCGTCCTTCTTACTTTTTATTTCATCCCTAATTTTATACACCCTCATTGAAGAAATTAACAAAAGGAAAATGGACCCATTCCACCCACCAAGAAATTGTGAAGCTACACTTTTTTTAATATTAAAATATAATTTTTTCTGCTATAGTGTTTAAATAATCTAACTATGAACCTCTTCATTACTCAGAGTCGTAGCGGTCGATGAAAACTGAAATGAAATCCGTAAAAGAACCAGGATTATCGGATTAGGATATATTATAGGTTAGAGGCCTCCGCATCGAAAGGATGAAATGCCAATAGACACCGCACATTACTTGTAGACACAATAGACGTTAGGGAATCAATTATTGGAATAGAAACCCTGCGCCGGAAAGCGCAACAGCACTAAGTAGTGATAGCAGAACCATTACTAAAGGGACAAAAGATATAAAGAGAATCGACCGAAGCCACTGGGTCTGTGCCAATGAACTTGAACATATTTATCAGGACTCCTAGAAATGCATCCATTTTGGCTTACTACATACATCTAAACCTAACTTGAGTACGCTAATTTTTTTATGTATATATATTCAACAATAGTGTTAGCTTGAAATTTTGATAATAATTTAATATAGTGTACAAAAAGAAAACATTTTTTTATAGAATTGATATCAGTAGTATGTGTTTAACATCTTACAAAGGCCCTTTTTAGAACACGTGTTTAATAAATCTCCCCCTAGTATAACTCGAAATTTTTACCCTTCGTAACAGTGCGAAGTTCTGAATTCGGCATTGAAGGAGTAACATAATGATGAGCCATACAAAAATAATAACTTAAGGAAATTATATAGTACCACATTGCGCTCGTCTCAGAACATGAGATATCAAGTCCCCGTTACCGCAGTAATTTCACTAGCAACAGCTCCCTTCAGAACGGAACATAATGATATTTGCCCACTGGCTGCGGTAATATAAGCTACGGTAATAGTGATATTGTAACTGAGCTTTTAAAGGTTAAGTTGCGTAGCAAATGCATGCAGCATCAATACGGTCTCGAGCTTTTTTAATTTCTGTACTACAATGCATTTTACAGTATATTGTGATGACTATTCTATCAGACAAGAAAACACCTGTATCAGATAACCAACAAGTATTGAGCTTAAGATTCACGCCAACGTTTTCATTCATATTTTGCTTGATTCTATTTGGTGAAATTGGTTGGATTGAATACGATCCTACCTGCTGGACTGCTCCATGACACGCTGTTCGTATTATGAAGAACGATTCATCTTTAAGTTTATTAGTTTATTGAAAGTAAAAGTTTTTGATAGTCATACATAATTTTATCGTTCAGTTAAATAAATCTCTGCGATAATTGTCATAAGTTTGAGGGTCCAGGTGGGACCCGTGAGAAACATCACCCCTGCACTTTGATTTTTAGCAGGCGGAGGGCTATTCGCAACGGCGTATAGGTGACTTATTCCCACAGCTACGTACTCATACAAGGCGGAGTACTAACAGACCCGGTTCATTCACAATACAATGAACGAAATAAATATAGAGATTTTCGAATTAATAATAGTAACCTTACGCAAATACTTTACGTAAATATCCTCTTTACTTTCTTAATAAAAGATAATAATTTTAAAAGAAGACTGAATGTTCCGGAGACGTTAAGTCAAATTACCCTAATAATTTCACTAGCTACAGCGGCCTTCAGACCAGGGCACAGTAACGTTTCCGCAGCAGCAAAAGCAGTTCCGCAGCGGCAAAAAGCGCAGCAGCGGTACCTGCCTAGACGGTCGCGCGAGACCAACCAATATTAATATTTATTTTTATAACAACATGTCTATTGTTATATAATATCATCATCAACTAATAGTTTAGACACCACACACACAGACACAATGTAGTTTTTTTTAACTCATCTATGTAAGTTATCTCAAGTTTAAAACCATCTTAATCTGTAAATTTTGAAGTTTATCTTTGTCGTAAATTAAGAAAACTTCAAATAGTTTGTCTTCTAAGATGTCATTAAATTTAACGGATAAATAGTTTAAAGTGGTCCCTACGCTATAACGGTGTATGACAATAAGTTGTAGCCTTTCTATGCTTTTAAATCGCATCACGACTACCGAACAATTTAGTTTCCTGATAAACCAAGGACCCCACACCGCCCTGCAGGCCAGGTGCCACCCGTGAGAATCTTACTTGTAAGGGGACACTCATTATTTGAATAACTCTTCACTTACAGTTTCAAAACCTCTAAACACAAAACGCTGTGGATTAAAAATATTTAATTATCTTATAAGTAAATCAAATCTATACTATAACTACTATACATTTGTGTTAACTCTCTTTTAACACGTTGAATACCACGCCAATTTTAGAGGAATTGTCCGCAGCGCCACCATGAATTTTCTATTATGCGATTTATATAATAATATCGAAATATTATCTGCAATAAATAAGTTAAACAGTATACATACATGTTGGGTATGTAAATTGCGATGGGGGGTCACCACTACATCAACCATGATAATAATAAAAAAATATAAGTATTGTCATTTGTTTGAATTATATATAATTTTATCAATCCGAACGCGCCGGTCACTGGTGGCCTCCATGGCATCACTGCCAAGTTCAGTGCCGGTCACCGGTGACCTCTATGGCATTCAACGTATTAACTACATACATGTAGTATAAGAACATTTCTCTATAGAATGTTCAATAGGTTTAAAATCAATCGCTATATACGAATAGAGCTTTAAGAATAAGTTCTGCAGGTGGTAGGTTTTAGTTACGTTAGACCGCTTAGAGAAGTACCACATACAGTACGGCGCAAGCATCACTGTGTTACGGTCTGTAGGGAGCTGTACCTAGTGAAATTACTGGGGTAATGGGATTTAACATCTCCCAGAACGGCAGAGCGCAGTGTAGTACCATTCTAACTAGTGGCACATTGGTGAGCGTATCATTTACCATCACTTCAACATCTCACTCGTCTCTTCGCTTACCATTAAAATGTTATATTTGGGTGACGCAAATTACAGTTTACTTCCGATTACCAAGCTCCCCATCAGATGTATAAGGATAACAATGGTGTAGTCAGATTTTGGATAGGTCACGTGGTCTTCGAGATATAAAGGCTAGAGACAGACTTTCTAAAACGTAAAGGTGTGCCATATTCTTCAAATTTGAAATAAACTTCATATATTTCAAATTGGCACCAAACAAACATTTCACAACAAAATATCCTTAACTTCAATAGCTATTGTGTTATATACTTTTCTAGATGTATTTTCATTGCTGCGCAGACGAAAGGATTAGTTTATAAATAGCTACTGGAGCCGACGGTATCGCTGAGGATCGCTAAATTACCTACATTTAAGGACATGTTCAGAAGGTTACTTGAAATTATATGTAATGCATATGCAACAAGTCGATATGATCATAAAATTTGACTATTAAATACCATATAATAACATACAAAAATTTAAACTAGATAATGTATTTTTAAAATTCGTTTTTTTTTAAACTATTGATAATCTTGTGTTATGTGAAATGGGTGAACTTGAATAAAAAAAAATCAATCAGTCAATTTCATCATTTGCTCTCTTATAAACTCTACCTATGTATACATGAATAGGGCTACAGTGAGCAGTATGGTTAAGGTAACTTCTATTAATAATAAAAAAAAATGTCTGTTTATGTCAAATCGTTTCAACTGTTATAACATAAAAAGAGATAAATGTTTTCATAATTTTTGAATTATTAAATTGTGATTTTTTTATACTAACTATGCAACGAGACGTGTAAACGTTAATCTAATGGTTAATCATACCGTTCAGAGACAAGATATTAAGCCTGTTACCTCAGTAATTTCACTAGATAAAGCGTGCTTCGGACCGGAACAGTAATCTTTGCACAGTACTGTTTCGCGCCAGAAATAGGCGCTGTAGTAGTATCTATCTAGACGGTCGTCGGTAGCAAAATACTAACTGCAAGATATATTAAAAAAAATAAAGATATGTTCAGCATTTAAAAGAAAATACGATATATGGAGAAGCATCAGATCATTTACAATATACTTATAATATACATACAAAAATTACGAAACGTTTTACACGTTTCAAAGGATGTTCTCACCACCTAAAGTTTGCGACACTTACTTCTGAAAACTTCGATGGTTGTTTCACATCAATTTCAAATATATATCCGATGACAAATCACAATCGCAGTCATAATACGGTCAGTCAGACGTAGATGCCGCGAGTATTTCGATTCGTACTTTAACTTATATAAGCATTGGAACTTGAATCAACGTGCCATCCTAAAAGCTATAGAAGACATTAAGAATACCACCAGCTACCATCATCAGAAGATTACTGAAAAGTATAATCTCATCCTTTGAAGCAGTAGGTAGGAGTATATAGGTAAGTAAATCACATTTGATATAATCACTTGATATATCTACCAAGTTAAAAAAATTTAGTTATTAAGTTAAAAAATGCATATTGTAGGGAAGGTAGTAAAACAAGTAAATCACCTCACTCCTAATAATCACCTTGTTTCATAGAAGCAATTTAGTCAAAATTCATTGCATCCCATAGAATTACCATACAGAATTTACAAGTAAATAGTAAATAATCATATCGTACTCCAACTAAGAAACAGCAAGACGTTCTCCTAATAGTAATTAGTAATTATATCACACCTAGTATATATCGCTTTCAAAATCGTTAACTTACGTGATCCGGTACCAAATATGGAAACAGTAGATTTAAGTATAAAATTTCAGTTAAGTATTTTATTATAAATATATTACATAACTTTGATAACCTTAAAAAAAATTGCTCCATAATGGTTATGTTATAAATTTTGTAATGCATTTTTATTTGTTAATAATACAAAAACTTAAAAAGGTTACAAATAACGTCGAAGGCACTGATTGTAGTCAGAAATTTTGTCAGTATGCGTATATACAAAATTACAGTAGTTTTTCAGTTCATTGAAAAGAAACAGTTTTACTTATGAAGGCGTAATTGGCTATTGTTTGTGGGTTGTTTAAAATAGTTAATAATTGAAAGAGTAAGGGTTTAGTGTTTAGAGTTTATGGTCTTCAAGTGAATTCTTGTTGAAGTGTTCAAAGTGCTTGAGATGGTCGAGGGTGTCCCGTGTGAAAGTGTCTAGGAATAGTGTACGTGGCGAGACACCCACGAGTTAGGACAGCTGTAGGGGTCGCGATCGCAGGCCACCCCCGTTTCTCACGCGAACACTACATCTGCTTAAGGCTCGGACCCTTCTTATAAACTTCATTACACAACAATGAAACTGCGCCTTATTATTTTTCTTCCCTGGCACTGATTTAAAGTAACGGCACTCATTCGTCGCGCCGACATCGCGCTTGCTGTATGTCTCGCTTCAGCCCAGTCCGCGACTTTTCAGCTCGGCCGAATTCGCAACTTACAGTTTTAAAGTGTTGTGATTATTAAAAATCTAATTAATTTTTTAAACAAAATGGACGCTTTAATTGACGGACAAAGATCAAAATTAAGATGTCTTAACGTACCAGGTATGTAATATGTGTAAATTTTATGGTGCAACAAATTTTCGGTTATTAATTAACAAGAAGTGAATATAATTTTTTTACGATTACCGTTTCAATAGTTATTTATTACATTCTATATACTTTAAAAAGTTTTATAACAAATTTAAAGTGTTAAATTTCGTATTTCAAATTTGTGACTCTCAAATTAAATCATTATCCTCTTAGTATATATGGCGTGATATATAGATGAATTTATAATTACATAATTGTAACTGAAATCAAAAAAGAATGCAACAATATTATTTAGTAAAATGGAAAAAGTTATTATATACTGTTATTTAATAATAAGTTACTGAAAAGTTTTGAGAGTAAACTTTCAAAACACCGAAAACCAATCGTTTCGAAAAATCTGTGGTGACAATAATTCTAATGTAGACCACAGAGGACCACCATCGGTCTTTATTTCAGGTTGGTGCGTCATGATTAATAAAATATGAAGTATACTGTTAGAATTTTGGTTCCATCTCATATCCATTTTCTGTCCAGATTAAAATCTAGATATATTTTAAAAATCCGAAAGTAGTTCCTGATATTTATGAATAATTACTGTATTGCTATTACTGACGAACCCTTGACGATATTTAAAGTTCATCTAACCATGGTTGAGCATGCCGAACTGATTACTCACAGCCTGATACAATACTAGCGGCTCCTGTGTATAGCTTCTGCTACGATAGTAGTTACCTATTGGCATAATATTTACACTATGGGATTAGCAAGTAGTTAACGAATAATGAGCTCCAAAATACCAGCACTTGTTTATTTTCCCTCCGTAAATAAGTGCTAGTGCAACCACCTCCAATACCACCCATATTACAAAATAAAAAGCAGTTTAACTGTAAGGTCCTTAGGTTACAAAGACTATTGAATTCTCATGAAGCTCAATCAATTTCAAGACACGAGATACAGTGTTCACTGTCTAATACATATTAGTGTCATGGTATCTAATGTGTAGCTTCAATATTGAATGTGCTTATCCGTCGGCGGATATTTATTTGTATATCATAACTGTAACAAGTGTATGACGAAACTACTTAGCCTTTGAAGACGTTTTCTGATTCGGCTAGGCAAATCGTTTACTTCTGTAAGCGCGCTGATATTAGAGCCCTACGGGAGAAGACAAGCTTGATATGGCCTGAAAAGTATGACTTAGAGGTATCTTAAGAAGTCCACTGTAGAAAGTATAAATAGTAGCCCGCAATGGTAGTAATTTTACAGAGATCTTTTTCGAACTTTGATTTATTTCATTTCTTTTTCGACAGAAAGGTTCGAATGATGTTTATAAGTTGTTCTGTCTTGTAAATCAAGTCAATCGAATTACGTTAAATAGGACGACAATATCTATGATTAAAAACCTCTCCCAATACACTGAGCGTTCTCATGAGCCTTTCATAAATATTGCGAATAAACTCTAAATGTCGCCGTCAAAACAATACAATTCAAAAATTTCAAAAATGTTTTCATTTCATGTGTAATATGTAAACATGAGTTAAGTTAGGAAAGTTATTTGTACAAACATGAACTTTTAAATAAACACCTAACCGATTGTTGAGACTTACACTGAAACGAAGTACACTTTTATGCTGTGCGAATAATACACTTGTTGCACGTGCATGCTTCGATTTATTTATATATCACAAATATACTAATTAACTTATGATTATTAACTTATTACTATTATTAAGAGAAATCCAATAATTTGTTAAATATTTTTTTTTAAATGGAAGAGAGGCTTATACTCGGCAGTGGGCGTTATCCCTCTGATAAAATAATATGATACAACGGCCATGACTCCTGATTCTTAACTCTGAAATATCCTTTATGCTCGTCAGAATAAGGTTATTATTTGTGCAAATAAAGCAAATTTAATGTAATAAAATAGTAATGGTTTCTCTAGTTTTTCAACGATTTTCATAGTTCGTCTAGCGATAGTCAACTAAGCCGTTATAAGATTGTGCTACAACTCTTGTCTATTTTCTTACGAATAATAATCCTTTTAAGAAGTACCTAAGCTCCTTTAAAGGAAATTCGCAATAAAGCTTTCACCGAGGAAAATATTTCTACAACAATTTAATGGTATTAAGTTTTTTTTAATAATCCTCCAGTAAAATGAAGGTGTTATACAATTGAGTGGGTGTAGTGTATGTATATGCGTATATGTATGCATTGAATGATGCGTGTGCGTGTCAGTTAAACGATCGTCCTGGCGATGGTGTGTTTAAGACGGCGCGTGCGAAGGAAATTTTCACATGCTGGCGGTAGAGGAAAGCTGCGCGGGTAGTGCTACTTGGATCTTACTCTTGTCCATCAGTCGATTGCAACGCTCTGTGTTGAAACGTTGTGTTCGGGAGTGCAGTGATCAGTGTGCAGTTTCCATGTGAATGTCCAATGCGTCCGTGCGGGGCGCGGGGGCGGCGGGACCGGTCTGCGGTCGCACGCCCGACCCGCCGACCTTACCTACCATTCTCTGTACGCAACTCAGCTCTTGTACCTCCAACTGCATCCCAGGATCAGATATTTGATTCATTACAATAACATATACTATACAACTTCAAACACTTTATATGTCTCATGCAGACTTCTCATTTAAATGCATCTCTGTCATTTCATGGATCCAAAAAATATGTATGTTCCTAACAATGCTTTGACTTTTGAATAAATATATTATGAACATAAAATATTACATCATGAGTTTGTAATTTGCGTACATAATCAATCGAAGATCGCAAGTATTTACAGTCTTCCCTCCTCGCTTTGCTGCGCAGTTAAAACTTTCTGTCGGCTTCAGGCACTTTTTGAAAAAGAAAAAACTTTTTTCTGTATGAAGTTATTTTTGAATTATACCTGGTTTTAAGAAATTAGGTTTCTTTGCAGTTCGTTATGATGAATTTCTCGTTTCATCGACAGTTATATGGTATCCAATGAAATATGCTAAAATAAATTGAGAATGTACCTACGCCTTATGTAAATACTAGGAAACCTTTTCAGGAGTTTTCAACAGACTCAAAACAAAATAGTTATCCGGTAGAATACTATTAAGCTATTTAAATAAAACCTGTAAACATTATATTTAATTTATAGAAATTAGATTAATTTAATTTGTAATTAAATGGGTTATACAAGCATATACATAATGGCTGTTAAGTATATTCTCTTTTTTTATCTCATCTCTTATAAAAAAAGCTCCGCAAGGGTACCGAAAGTAACGCCTCAAAAATTATTATTACCTGCGATAAAGGTCGTGTAAATACTATAAAGCACCGGGCATCACCACTACCTAGCGGTGAATTCTTAGGGTATCATCTTTGTCAAGGCGTAGTTTTATGTGATTGGACGAAACTTTCAAAAGCACCACCAATGAGAAGCAAAAAATAAGATTCACGGATAAATGAACAGATGCACTAAAGGTGCGTTGTATTTACCTGTACAATGTGTTATTTTCATATAAGTAAGGCAAAAAAAACGTTAGAAGGACGAAAATGTTTAAGGCTAGAAATCTAGTGATACTAAGCTAGATAATTGCTGGTTAATGGGAGAGGAATTTTAACATTTGGAGACTAAATATCCCGTGGTATTAGACACAGGTGGTTGAGGATAAGGTTCGATATTATCTTCAATGTCCATGAATTTTTCCGAATAACTACACTAACTACTTCTTGTTAGGAAAGCTACTTATTTATAGATTCTAATGCGCACGTTCGTAACATTGTTAACAGGAAAGAAATATTGTAACTCGTTAAGTAACTTATTATGTAACTGTAATTGAATGCAGGTTTTGTTCTTTAAGTAATATTTATGTATTTATTTTATTTTTATTTATTTCAGGTTGGGATCTACCACTGGTTACACCGGATACTGGGGCGAGCGGCAGCGGGAGTAGCATGGCGGAAACGGGATCCTTAACTAATAATTCAATGTTCTTAATAAAGAGGCAACGACTATCGCATCTTCTCGATAAACTGGCGGTTCAGTTGCGAAATAATAATCACTATCCGCATCGACCCTGGCTGGTGCGTAACGATGCTTTAAACAAACAGGAGGCGCCTGAGGATATACCTCTTGACCTGTCCGTTAAATCTGCTACTCCAGAAGTAAAAAAGGAGCCGCCTGGATTCAAATGCGACACTTGTGGGCAAACGTTCGCCGCTTACGACCGTTTATCTAAACATATTGCTTCCCGTCATCGGGAGAAAAAATCGGAAGCAATTCGCGCCTACGAGTGCCAGGTTTGCCGGCGCCGTTTCGCCCGCTCAGACATGCTTACACGCCACGCCCGATTGCACAGTGGCATCAAACCTTACTCCTGTTCTACTTGCGGGCAGGTATTCTCTCGTTCTGATCATCTAGCTTCTCACCATCGCACCCACACCGGCGAAAAGCCTTACCACTGCCCCGTCTGCCCTTACGCCGCTTGCCGTCGCGATATGATCACACGCCACATGAGGACCCACGCTCGCCGCCCACAAGCCGCTGAAATCTAGATCATTTCACTCACCCATATCTTGCCTCATTACATTTTCACAAAGTAAATTTCAATTTAATTTAAAATTAAGTACTAGATCGATTACATCTTCATGTGCTACATCAATCAGGTTTTCATATTTATCGTAAGGCGATGGTTTGGTGTTAGAGTTACATATTGAATCGCGAAACTACTTTGCTTGTATGTTATGGATAAATTAATGTTAACTTGTTCGCAAATTCAAAAAATTTATTGCTTAAATAAATGCTGAGCGCAATATAATGTGTCTTATAAGTTTAGGGTGTATTAAAAACGTTAATATATAGTGCTACCAAAAAAAAATTATTGTATGTTTATCGTATACAAATGAAGAAAAAAAAACTAGTTACGTAAATTAGTTTAAGTTATTGTCGGCGTGTGTTTATTATAGGACATGCACTTTACTGTTAATTTTTACAAGATTTATTATTTGTTGCTATTTTTATAATTATTAATAATTAATATGGATTAACATTTCGCCATATCATGTCAAGAGTTTAGAACTCTTCCTACAGAACTGAAAAACCTTTAAATATTTTCAATATATGTACCTTAAAATTTTTTAATATCTGTAAGAAGTATACAAAGACATTCATTGCTATGCAAAAAAAAAATTATTTATTTGCTACAATAAATTTTACAGCAAATTTTAGTTACTATCCTATCCTGTATCACGAAAGGATAGTAGATATCTATATAGTCTTCATCCATACAGATATATTTAGACAGACTATTTCTTTAAATATTTATAATAACTAGATAAAGAAATCTGTTTTTTATATAAAAGAAAGAAATTAAGATGAGAGGAAAAAAAATTTAGTATTCACGTTTTCTCCTACATGTGTAAGTGTTCGTTGGTTTTCGTGTAAAAGATTTTTGCACATGTGTAAATGTATTACTTGGTGTTTAATATTTTAGATTTTCAGTGTCCTGATACGTGTTTGATATTAACCATTATATTGTAGAATTAATTGTATTCGTTTTGCAACTACATGTTAGCGTATATATA
>DWIB01000233.1:0-11848 GCA_018248155.1 Cressida cressida
CCACCACACACACGTATAAATTTAATTGTACCTTATATTTTTTGGTGTAAGTCATTTAACGAAAAAAATTAAAAATTAAAAAATAATAATCTTTCGAAAATTTCGTCTGGATTTTAAGAAGGCCACTGCAGAGTGCACGCATCTGGCACAGATGCACACAGTGCTGTCGATTCTGCTACCCGGTACGCTACCTGCGCCGCGAGCTCGATGGTGATTTGGTTGCCGAACACCTCCCACGCCACCTGGTAGTCGCGGTGCAGCTGCTTGCAGTGTGGCAGCTTAGTTCTGCACGCGGGAGTACTGATATTAGTAGTAGTATAGCAGTTTAAATCGATGTTCAAAGCGAGCGTGCAGTGCGCTCTACACGAGTATCGATTTAAAAGTCGATACCGTATACTGTAAGTAGTATTCAGTCTACAATTATAACATGATCCGGAGAACATTATAATCGGGGCAAAATCAGTTTGTTCATATCCATATTTTTCGAGATAAAAACTTTTGGAAATTATTTCATTCTTTTAAAGTATATTCTTAGGACGATAATTGTTGTAAAACTGCGAGAACGATTACGATAAGAGATAAAAGTCGGCAAGTTCATCGGTAGCTAGTCTCGGAGTTATCGCGAATTAACTTTTACAAATACAATAACATATCAATATAATGAAATAAGGTTGCCCGTGTGTGCTTGTGTGTGTCACCTGTGCTCGTGAACGCGCAGCGTGGAGGGCGGCACGTTGAGCGCGTCCGGCACGAGCACGGAGGCGAGGGCGGCGCGCGCGCCCGCGTCCCACACCGCCACCCAGTCCACCTCGAACACGGTGCGCCCGCCGGGCAGCTCCAGCCGCACGTCCTCGCCGGAGTACGCCCGCAGCGGCTCCAGGCTGCGGCACACCACCACACACGCTCAGCACACGCAGCGCGACACTGCACGCCGACAGAGCAGCGATCCACGATACTCACTATCCGTGCTCGTCGGGTATGACGGTGCCGCGCGACGACGGCTGCGGCCCCACGCCCGTCCAAAAGTACACCTCCTCGCCGCTCCCGTCGTAGTGGAATTCAGGAATTCTGTCGAAGAGTTAGTTTCATTGATAAGGATCCCCCGGTGGCATTCGTGTCGATCTATCGGCTATCGCGCCGGTCGCTCGCAGGATACTCACACGAAGGTGGTCGCGTCGAGAAAGCGCACGGGCTTGCTGGAGACGCGGGCGGAGGGCGCCGGCGCCAGCGGGCCGAGCGCGCGCGGCGCCGGCGCCTCGAACTCGTCCGCCACGTACACGTCGCCGAACGCGTTCTGCGTGCTCACGTCGTACACGGCCAGCCACTTGATGCGCGACACGCGCTTGCCCTCCGGCAGCCGCACCGACACCTCCGCGTTGTTGTACCGCTCCAGGATGTTGGTCCTCGCAACGCAACGGTTAATTAATCTATCTACACCTATCTACACCGCCGCTACACAATTACTCCCCTTAGCTAAGTGTTAAGTGAAGAGTCAAAGGACTGAGCACCAGACGCGGCGGCGCGCGCCGCACCGTTAGGTAAGGACGTCCCCGAGCATCTGCCTATATATAAATAATACTTTGTGCATTTCAGTTACAGTTTACTTTTTTAAATGTACTAATTGAATTATTAAGAATTTCTTGCACTATCAATGTGAATGTAAAAGCGAGGAGCTCGCCGTATTCAGGAGCAGGAATAACGGTGTCTAACCGTGTGAATGTATATATAATACTAGTAAAAAGAGCAAATATTGATGGCACGACACTAACTTGCCGTGCTCGTCGGGCACGATGAAGCCCTGGGGGCCCGGCCGACCCGAGTCTCCCGCCCAGAAGAAGGTGTCCTCGCCGGTGCCGTCGTAGTTGAAGTTCACGAGCAGCAGCGTCCAGTCGTCCACCGCGTACACCTCCCCCGACACCTGCTCGCCAACAACCCAACGCGATTCTCAGAAATATTACTTACGCTTTGTCAAGCTTTGCTTGTAAAGCTTTTTTGTTAAACTTTAATTTTATGTGGAAAAACTAAAATGTAAACCGAAAGATGAAATGTCGAAAATAATATATGGACGATGCAGAAATTACTTTTCTAACTTTGTTAAAACAGTTGAGCTTCGAATTTGGACATTTTCTAAATGTTCTAAAGCTAGCTATCATAACAGCAATTCACACACATGAACATGGACGCCGGAAAACTGTTTCATATTCTCGCTGTTCGTGCTAAGAAAGACGAGGTATCGATTACGAAAGGATGATTGCTAGCCAATTTTCAATTAGAGGCATATAACTCCACGCACGGTTGTACCTAGGCTTTCTACAGGATGAAAAGCTATTAAATTGCAGTCGCTTCAACATTGGTGATATTTTTAGTCCCAGCAACTGAAGTAGATTCCATTACGGTAAGTTTCATTAGCTCCTCTTCGCAGTGAACAGATACGTCTACGTGTGTGTTTTTATTTTATTAAATACATCAAGATTGCCGTTTTTCCATTAGAAACAACGTCCAATATATGATACAACCGTTGGACTATAACTTCTCTTAAAGTCCACTTGAAATCGACTGTTCTGTGCACTGATCAAATCGTATCTCCACATTTGTGTGTCACCGGCATAGCCTAAGATACCGACGACTAGAAAGTCATTGGTGCATACATCTTAATTTAATCACTAATTAAAACTATGATGATGTAAGAGCGCAACTACCTGACTAAACGGAAGAATCTTCTCAGATTGTAGATTGATAGAATTGTAGAACTTGTAAGTAATGCGGTGGGTTGAGCAGAGTGGGTTGTCTTGTGTGCACGTCCGGCGAGCTGAACCGATTGCAGTGCGACCAGATCAGCGGCGAGTCAGCGCTTACTTATCCAGTATGTACACTTGTATTTATATACAAAACACACACACATACACACACCACAGACACATTTTGTCACACAACGCTCACTCACTCGCACAGAGCATGTGCGAATCAACACAGTGAGATGGTACTCACTTTGTAATAACTATTACATTTATTTATTATTTTATTATATTTTATCGTTTAAAATAATAACTTTTTATATGAAGCCAGAAAACAATTATCCTAAAACTTTAACTTTAGCTCTACATTTTCTTTTTTTCAACAACCACAAAATATTGCATGCATTTAAGTAACATTAACATCATCAGAAACTCTTATTTCGATCCTATCACATAAATGATTACATTTTTGTCAAAATTTGTTAAGATTGTTATTTAAACGTTATTCCAATGTTGAAGAACACCTGATAGCGCAGTTCCCTACCGGTGACGCATAAGAAAATAAGGAAATGTTTGATTCGTCCAATAAGAATGTTCCACGATATGGATCACAAAACATTTTGAAGAGAAAATAAAAATGTCGCACCTGGTGATGGTAGGAATTCAATTTGCCAATGAACTTGCCCCGGTACGGGCCCTCTTCGTCCTGCGCGTCGCGGCCTGCAACAGTCACATTTGAACTACTTGCCAGCCTGAGAGTGTTATTGTCATTGAATAAGTCACCCTTGGAGAAAATGAGAACACCGCCGTGTGCTGCGCTGGTGTTCAGACGACAGATTACCTGGTACGAGGAACACTTGTACCGCTATCCATATTATAAACATTTTATGATTAACACTCGTCATTGCTACGTTAACATAATTTTAAATATTAAAATACGATCTCTTGACCAATGTTCTGAGCGCGCACTGCCTTTTACTTCCTGTCTAACTTGCACAACTTTAACTGTCATTAAGTTGATGTTGTTTTCGGATGCTACTGGTCACCCGCCTCCTGGCTCGCTGCTCATTGGTCGCTCGGTATACTTCTCGCTCCTCATTGGTCTTTTAGCTTTTCCCTCGGTCACTATCGGTAGATCGACGATCACCGAACGCTGCGGCCAATCGAGGCGAGGAGCTTTCACTTTCGCGTTGTGCTGCACGACGAGGCGAGCGAGCTGGCGCCTCGGTATATTACTAGCATTCGTAGCATAACAAATATTATTCATGCTAAGTCTTGCAAGGCTTTGGGGGGAGGAGAGCGGGGGAGAGGGGTTGAGCGCGAGCAGTAAAACTGTTAGGCAGCGCGGGCGCGGCGCAGTGCCGCGACGCGTGTCCTACGCGACATACGCGTTTTGTGTATGCACACACGCACGCACGCTCCCGAGTAAACACCGCACGTCATGCTTTTCGAGGCGGCGTTAACGCTGCTGCTGCTGCTCGGTGAGTTCCAAAACAAACCTTTTTTACTTTATAATTACTACGCAGACACCGAGTATTTGTTGCACAAGTTTCCAAACCGTACATTAGTTTTTGTGTTTTTTTTTTAAACTAAAATAGGCTAGCGGTTGACTACGACCCCACCTAATGGAGAGTGGAGATGTATCTTTGTGGTAGGACGCATTAATCTAGAAGGAACATATTCACTCTCCTCTTGAGGACTCCCACGTCATAACTGGAGCGATAGCATCGCTGTTCGTGTTATGAAGGACGAGGCGAAACATTTAGAACGCTACGTTTAGGTATGAATTAAGAAGATACTTTGCTCTCTAGTATTAGGAGGAGGAAAAGTATATTATTTACACTCTATAGCTGCGGTACATGTCACTTCTTGTTTTCTCATAATTGGGATGTATTTATATACAATTGTGCGCGAGAAAAGCAAGCGGCTACCGCGGCCTACGCGGCGGGGCGCCTTCGCTCCGGATCTCAATTATCTATAACAGTTATATGGAAAGTGCGGCGAGCGGCGAGCGGCGCGCATCGGACCAACTCAATGTATCAAATGCACCTGTCCAGTGCCTACACCAAGACCAGGACTACACCGCCACACCGCCCGAACGCCACTCCGCTCTGAGCATTAGGAAAAGCATTCATCCCGGGCCACGGACGCGGCGAAGACCTCTTCCATATAATTATAAATGCTAATCAAATTGTTTAAGTATTTGGAGAAACGTTTTGTTACCTTCGTAAATCTCTCAGCAGTAGTATACTTGTTTTTTAAACATTATTTAGTTTTCTTTATAATGAAATAAAGCTAGGAGACGTGCGGCGTGTATCATCTGAGCGTAAGTGATACGTCTGCCCATAACAACGTGCCACTAGTTAGGATGTAATACACATCACCACATCGCCACATCGCCACATTATTGTAATCGAATCGGAACACTAGCTACGTCTATACAATTTCTCTCGTTCAAATCAATACATAATTTTTACATGGCAAATAAAGTTTACGGAAATAAAATAAAAGCATTGTATTAAATTCGAAGTCGGACGGTCCGAAGTGAGTATATGTATATACGAGCACAAGGATTTAGTATTTTAGTAGAACAGCGTTATTCAATTTGGATAGTAAGATGCGGTAAGGTTACCCTTTAACTTAAGTGAGGCGTCGGTCGCTGTCCAGCTGCGGGCGCTGCACCGCCGCACACTGCGCCGGAATAAACATTTCATATACAATCTTTTTTATTAAAATATGTTAAAACATGCTTGTTGTTGAAATGCTTTGAATATGATATCATAGATTAGAGGAAAAGCTACACTAGATTTTTCTGAAAACATGTAAAGAAAAAGTCTGTGTCTACATTGTCGCGTGCGTGTTATTTTCTCTCTCAAGAGAGTGGGGTTAAAGTCTATGCCAGTTTCGACTGCCTCCTATTCAGCTTCAGAGTAACTTCCACAATCAAGTGACTGCGTTTCATGGTACGGGTTCACTTGTAACCTACATATTATAGGAGAAGTACGTTAGGTGCGTGCATGTGGGAAGACGGCGCATACATATAGATACATAAGAAATAACTTAAATAATAACAACGAACTGAAAGAACTGCTCTAGCTAAATCAAAGCAAAGAGGATCTTTCGTGTAGTTAGTATTACCATAATGATGGGAATTAAACGTACGACTTTAGTATTACAAACGACACGAACCTGAATCGGTCGGTTATCAGGAACTCTTCGGGCGGAATCTGCGTGAGCGCCGTGTTTGTGTAGCACGTGGTACACTTCCGCGACGGCGATGATATTAGCATGTAGGTGAACTGTGTGTTTAGGATTAAGAACACGTGACATGGAAACTGGTGCAAACGAATTCCGCGGTAACGTGCTTCGGCCCGTGCGCAGAAGCGGGTCACCGGTGAGCAGGCTTACACGCACGCCACACGCACGCTACATGTGTATTGTAAATCTTTTAATAACTTGTTAACGCACGACATTTTTTTATTTACATAGTTTTTGTTTTTTTTTTAGTTTATCAAACAGAAATTGGTGTATTGAGTGTTTTGTGCAAACACTCAACCGCGTTCGAGTCATTTCCGATGAATGAGTGTTAACAAAATATGTAAATCCGCACTAAATCCGGCGCGCGTTCGCCGCCACTAGGTCAGCGGAGAACGGTACCCGCAGCGGTGCCGCCGCTACCCGCCCCGCTACCCGCTACCCGCTACCCGCTCCGCCAGTGAACACTTCGCTTCTGTTGATAAACACTTGCTTATATATTTATTTGATTAAATCCCTGTCATACACTTTTTTTACAATAAAGTAAAATTTAATAAGTATTATTCATTGAAAAATAGTTTACAAATTAAGATAAATAAACCAAGGATTAAATTATGAAAATGATAATTTATTTCGATCGCCGCGTAATGTAATGTTACGGCGACGGCGACGGCGACGGTTGCGACACACTGCTGCGGCGGCGCGGGAGCAGTGACTCTGTTGTGAAACGTGCTGCGATTTTTTCGTTATGTTGTGTTAATTATTTTTAACTATTTAATATTTATCTATATAAATAATATCTATTTAATATACGCGAGTCGTTTGTAACCAATCCATGCCTCGCAATACGAATCAGTTCGCGTCGCCAGACGTCGCCTCACGTAAATGTCAACGACGTTACGTTCGGATGAAAGGAGGAAACCAATGCGAACGCTTGTCTTATCTTCCCATCGCGGCCCCGGAGATGTGACGCAACCGCAGCTCCTAGCGCTGCAGTGGCAGCACCCGACGGCACTCGACACGCCGCGTCTTGCGACAGAACTTGTCGGTTGACGGAAGGTAATCAGGTGAATAATCGGAAACGGAGCGGAGCTACTTAAATCCGTTAAACGCTTTAAAATAATATTTACTCTTGTGAACGGCGATCACCTGGATTTAAATTTTACTAATCGAACGCACCGATGCAGTTACCGTTGTCGGGCTTGATGAAATAATCGAAGTTTCCTAACGATCTACTGAGATAATTTCAATTTCCAAGATCCCGATGTGGATAATATTCTTTACTAGAATGACTTTACATAAAGAGTGTTACCCAGAATACACAGTCTCTGATGTTGGCAACGGTGCGATGCAATTATTGTGGTGATAGATTTTCGGTTTAAATGTAACCGTTAGCTACGCAGATTGCCAGCAGCCTTAAAATCTTATTAAAATAAACTTCACGTATCGAATCTATTTAGGATTTAGGTTATAGCAACGGCTGCATTGTAGTAGAATACCGAAAGATATCTACGTAGCGCGTTGATGTCTTTTGTATGAGTTTTATTGAAAAGGACGACGGCTCACGTAATTAAAAATAACGACTGAATAAAATAAGTTAAAAATAAGATATACATTATATAAACGGGTATCATCGTTTTGTCATGACTGATATGATCTAGTTCTTTGAAAATATAAACATCCTGAGAATAAACAGTAAGTGTGTGCTGTGGTGTCGAACCCGTGAGCTGATCGCTGCACACATTGAGGCGACGCAGAGCCGCTCTCGCTAGGGTAAGCACCTGTTCATAGTATCTGTTTAGTTTGAACAAGTATATATTGAAGAATGTAGCGTCGTGTAAATATAAGGCATTGCGTTAGATTTATTAGCCTTGATTTGATATAAGTATGACGTAATAAGTGTAGTGAAGGGAGGTAAAAGGATTATGCGGAGTACTTTTAAAGCCTTTAATACATCATACTCCTGCCCCGGGGGTTAACTCGTAAGAATCCGACAGTTGCAGCTGCATTATGATCAAACATTAGATATTTATAATCCTGGCTTGGAGCAACGTGATGCTGCGCGTGGTATTGAGTTGTTTGCGCAAAAATGTGTAGAAAGTGAGAGGGAGCGGCGGGGAGAGGTGAGGGGTGCGGGGCGTCGGCGGGTCGACGTCCGCGTTGCTCTCTGCTTTTTATGTTCTCGTTTACTGATCGAATCAGTAGTTGTGCAATAACACGGATGCTCTCAAGTAATAAACACAAAGCAGCCATAACCAGAAAGATATACTACATATAATATAATGGTTCTCTATTCGGTGAAATGAACCCACCGGTGCAGCGCTGAACTCGGGCACCCGTCACCTCTTATTGTAAATATTACAGTAATAATTATATTATATATGATAGTAGCAAAAATAATTATTGATATAAATACACTCGATAACCTCATCTGTGAGGTTCGCTCGGTAAAACCATTTCTAGAGATGAGATGCACTTGATACACTCAAAATCGGTTGCACCTAGTTTCGGTTTCTCTGTAACATTTGCAGATCCAGTGACCTGAAAGTGTTTGGATGTACCTGAAAGCTTGTGCTCGCGTCGTGTGTGCGCCGGTCGCGTGCCGGTCACGCGGCGAGCCAGTGGCGAAAGTAGAAACAGATGCACTTTGTTTTTATTTGTAGACATTCCCGTGCGCTGGCTGCATAATGTTGTAAGCGAGTGTCACAAATCATCAATTTGTGGTATATAATCAATATTATAAGACAGGTGATTTTAAGTAGAGATCTGTTAAATTATCGCGGGGGCGCATGCGTACCTATCTATTCACTGATGCACTTGGGCTCACTCCGACGCAAGGGCCACGAGCTCATGTCAGACGTTTCGTTGACCCCGCTGCTGAAGTAAGAGTGAAGCGATATTACGGACTTCAGTGACCTGACCCTTCAGCGGAGCCGAGTTTGAGCGTCAAACCACTTCCCTGGTGGGTGACAAGTTTCGCAGCGAGTCGAGTCCTCGTCTTTGTGTGATCGATGTCGCTGTACCTAATTAATGTTTTTTATAAAAATATTTACACTTGGCCGTGATTGGGCGGCGAAGTAGTTTACTGCATTTGATGTTATGATATTTATGGATGTGCGCGCGAGTTCGCGGGGCCTCTAGACAGACACGAATGTAAAGTGTGTTAGCGTGTCGTGCGCGGAACCGATTATTGTAAATGTTTATAATATTCCGTTACACTATTCATATAAGGAGGTTAAATGCAGGAGAGGCACTTTCTCGAAGCGTTGGCGCAGATCGCGACGCACTCGCCGCGGGTACTCGCTGCGAGTTGCTGCGGAGCGGCGCTGCTATAACCGGCGGCATCGCAGCTTCAATGCCTACATTGCCGATTAAATACATGTTTTTGTACAATTTATTTCTAAACTTAACGGTTTAGTATTGTTAGAGATCTCATTGACAATACACTCTTAGTTGGATCATGTAAATAGCACTTCATTGTTCAGCAGCATCACCTGCATAGACAGCCGCTGCGTTCACCCAACGGGTGATCTACCTGTTTCTATCCTGTGCGCCTTGCCTTATTGTAGTCCGTTCGTATTGCACAGGAGGCGCGCGGGCCCGCTACCTGGGCAAGGAGCTGGGCGCGCTCTCGCGGCTGCACCACGGCGTGCGCGGCGACGTGTACGCAGTGGACTCTCGCACCATCTACCTGCACGACTTCCACTACGATGGAGAGGGACCAGGTACCCGAGACCAACAATACTGTTGACCTTCAGACGTCGTTTTTTCCATGCTCCCCATGCTTACTTTGCTACTCATAAAATCTTGCGTTGTAGCGAGTGCGCCTGAGCGTGAAATAAATAAGGTGACACTCCTTCAGTAATTTCATCAAAGATTTATTTCAAACTATAAATCTTTTGCACACTGTGTTACATCATGACGAAGAAACGGGTCTTTCTCAGCAGCAGGCGTGTGCTTATAATAGAAGTGGATGCATAATGGAGAGAAACGAGTGTCTGAGTGAGTGTTGTTTTCAGCGGCGTATTTCTACGTGGGCACGTCTAAGAGTCCGAGCGCGGCGGGCGGCGTGCGGGTGCGGGACGAGCGCGGGGGTGCGGGGCCGCTGCGCCGGTACCGCGGGGAGGGGCTGACGCTGGCGCTGCCCGACGGCAAGACGCTGCGCGACGTCTCCTGGCTCGCCGTTTGGTGCGACGAATACTCCGTGAGATGTCCTTTCTACACGTTATTTGTCTGAGCTGCCGCACTTTTACTCGACCACCCACGTACACGCGAACAGACACAGGGACACGTACTTTTTGTGCAGGCTCAGATATAATGGATTTACCCTTTTTATTTATTTATTTCATTTGAAAATTTGAACCTAACGCTGCAGTTGCTAGTGACGACCCTGTTTCTGTTGTCGGTTCCTGGGTATGCTGCAAAGAGTAACCCACATCGGCACAAAAATAAAAAAAATTAAGAAACCGTGATAAAATTCTTAAACCTTAATTTTGTTGAATTTATTTATATCTGTGATTAGGGCTCAACCATTTTTTATACAGGTAATTTATTATATAAGAAAATACTTTTGAAAGATGCTTATGTGTGAGTAAGCATCCAACCGCGTATGTGCTTGTCTAGGTGCATGTACCAGCGGCCTTTTTAAAGACACAGGTTGTTTCTTTCTGTACGGGTATTTTATAAAATGAGTAATCACACTTATGTACATCACTTAGGCTTAAGTTATATTATACAGAAATCGGATACAGCGGTGAGTGAGTCTACGGATTGTTTGTTTGCTTATATATTGTTAAAGATAATGTTGCGATGGTCGCGGGACGTCTCGTCGCGCCTCGCTCTACTACATGACTAGTGAGTCCCGGTTCTGATGATTCCAACGAGAAATGGCTTTCGGTGGACATTAGTAAAAATGTTGTTTAGTATCACTGCGCGCCACTTGCAGGTCAACTTCGGCAGCGTGAGCATTCCGAGTGATTTCGAATACCCGAAACCTGCCAAGCTGAGCGCTCTACGCGGCGTGCACGGCGTGCGCTCCGATCCCGTCGTGGTGGTGGACGCGCAGACCCTTCTCATTCCCAACTTTTCGTATGATGGAGAAGCCCCTGGTAACAAACTTTACAGATTTAGTAAATGTTCTTCATAAGGTAATCTCTTGACTTGTGTAGTGTAGTTGCAGTAGGATTTAAGTACGATGTGCAAGAGTACCGCCGGCGCGATGCTGTATCGATGCCGCAGCTGATTACCTTCCGCCGCGGTTGTATGTCGGACATGTGGCGTGGTCTCTAAATATTAGCATTCTATATTTCTCAAGCAACGAGACAAAAACTTTATCTAGTGGCAAGTCAATAATATACACTTTAATCTGGATGTCGTCTTGAGATACGTACATACTGCGTATAAAACTATTAGGTTTGGTTACTTACCGTAGTGATGTTTTTTTCAATATTATCAATTTTTATAATCCAGCGTTGATTTATGTATGAGACCGGACACAGCTTTGTTAAAATGATATGTCCATAATAATCGCTATTTCTAACACGAAGTCCATCCGCTCTGGAAATACATGCACGCATCCATTGTAAAGGTGTATTAAGGATGGGGACAGGCAGGATACCTCCTATCCTGGTGGAGGGCGGATGAGTGCGAGTGCATTGTTTCAGACGCCAAGTTCTGGGTGGGGCGCGGGGAGACGCCGTCGCCGCAGGGCATCCGCATCCCCGACGAGAGCGGCGCCGAGAGCCCGCTGCGCAAGTACGACAGGAAGACCGTCGTCCTCACGCTGCCCGGGGTGACTGCCCAACTCTTACTTACTCTACTACTCTACTACTACTACTACTACTACTACTACTACTACT